>CAJQZM010017055.1:0-14488 GCA_907164665.1 Colias nastes | reverse complement strand
GTGGTGTTACGGTTGTTTAGGCTCCCACCTCGTGTCGCAATGCAATTCTTCTCGACCGTGCAAACAGTGTGGTGGTAATCACCACTCTTTACTTTGTGGCAACAGGAACGGGACGCCTCCGCCGGCTGCTCCGGCGCAGGACGCTGTTGCCAACAATCGATTTGAAGGTAATAATGTTGATAATCAATGGGCAGGTGGTGTACAGGTTAATAGACCTCGAGTTTCTAGTCACGCTTACAGGCGCGGTGGCAGAAAGGTTAATTCGAATTATCGGAGCCAGGCACGTCCCCCCATGGGCGGGGGTAGTAGTGGACGTCATGTATATCGGACACCGGATGTGTCACGACCATTTAGGGCTCGGGGCCCTAGGGGCCCTGGGGGGCCCAATGTATCTCGGGTTGCTGCTGATCAGCAACGATCTGATTCTATCAATCCTTTGCAGTATTCGGAGTGGCCTCGCTTAGGACAGCGAGGATCCCAGCGAGATTATTGACTCGAACACACGCCGTCTCCATCTAAGTCTTCGACCTCTCCTGTTACTGTTTTGTTGCCCACCGCTCAGGTTTGCGTCGCCTCCCCATCGGGTGAGCAGGTTGCGGCGCGAGCGATTTTGGATTCTGGTGCACAGGGGAGTTTGGTGTCGAGAAGTTTAGTGGAGCGGTTGTGGTTGCGTGTTGTTCCTGCCGCGAACAGTATTTTTGGTGTAGGCGGAGTTAAGGTGTCCGGTTTAGTGGGACAGGTCTCACTCACCTTCTCTCCTCTTAAATATTCTTTTCCTCGTATTTCAACGTCTGCTGTTGTTTTAGATAATGTTATGGGAAAACATCCGCTTGTTAAATTGCCATCGGAGGTATTTGAACATGCAACTCAATTGAATTTAGCTGATGCCAAATTTAATATTCCAGGTCCAGTTGATTTGCTACTCGGTGCAGATGTTTTGGGAATGCTACGGTTTGGAAAATGCATTCATCTGCAACGTGGAGGGTTAGTAGCTGTTTCAACAGACCTTGGTGATGTCATCATGGGCCCTGTATTTTCATTATGTGTTTTTAGTGAAGAGGATGGTAACTTGAATGTAGGACTCTCTCTCGCTGAAGCGGTTCAGCGTTTTTGGGAAGTTGAGGAGCCCCCACAGCACGCCGTGATCACCCAGAGCATCTGGAATGTGAGCTGTTCTTCCAGAATAATACAGGTCGTCTCTGTTCGGGTAGGTTTGTCACGAGGTTACCTTTTCTACCGTCTCGTCCTCCATTAGGTCAGTCTAGAATGCTAGCTGAAAAAAGGTTAGCATCTATGGAGCGACGTATGAAGAGGGATTCGGCGTTTCGTACTAAGTATGTTGAGTTTATGAAAGAGTATTTAGAGCTTGGTCATATGTCTGTTTCTAATTTTGATTGGAGGTCGCAGGAGCACTACTTCATTCCACATCATGCGGTTTTTAAGGGTGGTAAAATAAGAGTAGTTTTTGATGGCTCTGCGCCCAGCTCTAATGGTGTATCATTAAATCAATGTTTGCATTCGGGTCCTAAGTTGCATCGGGATATTGGTGATATTTTAACAAATTTTCGTAGGCATCAGGTTGTATTTGTTGCGGATATTAAAATGATGTTTAGGCAGACTGTTATTCATCCCGAGGATCGTCGTTATCAGTTGATTTTGTGGCGAGAGAAAGAATCAGATCCTATTTCGGTTTTCGAGTTGAATACAAATACGTATGGACTTAGGTCGAGTCCTTTTATAGCTATTCGTTCTTTATTAGAGTTAGCAGAACGAGAGCATTTGCGTTTTCCTAGAGCTGCTGATGTTTTAACTAGTGATGTATTTGTTGATGATATCTGCACCGGTGCTGCTAATGAAAGGGAAGCGTTGATACTGCGCGATGAGCTTATTGATATTCTCAAGGCGGGTGGTTATGAATTGAGGAAATGGTTGTCGAATTCGCAAGCTGTTCTTGCAGGTTTACCTGAAGACCACCAACAGGATCCTTATATTTTTCAGAATACGGATAATCCGGACGCCATCGCTGTTTTAGGGGTTCAGTATCAACCTATTTCAGATGTATTTACATTTCGAGTTCAAGATTTGGATGTTGTTAAAACATGGACGAAGCGTACCGTACTTTCGACTGTTGCTAGGATATATGATCCTAATGGTTGGTTGGCTCCAGTCGTGTTTTTGGCAAAGTGCTTTATACAAAAGCTTTGGTTACAGGGATTGACATGGGACGCCCCATTGGTGGGTGATTTGTTGAACGTTTGGATTAAATTTGTTTCGTCCCTCCCTGATATTGAATTTGTTAGAATAGATAGGTCGTTACTACCATCGGGTAAATGCGTAGTAGATATTCATGGTTTTTGTGATGCTTCAGAGAGCGGTTTCGCTGCTGCAGTCTATGTTCGTACGGTTAATAAATCAGGTGTTGTCGCGGTTAAGCTTATTATGGCTAAGAGTAAAGTAGCTCCAGTAAGAACGCGATTAACTATTCCTAAATTGGAACTATCAGGTGCTGTACTTTTGACTCGTCTCCTTAATCACGTTAAATCGACGTTAGGTCAAAATATTAATATTAGAAGGATTTTCGCTTGGACTGATAGTCAGATTGTTCTTGCATGGTTGCAAGCATCAGTTCATGCTTTAGAAGTTTTTGTTGCGAATCGGGTGTCGCAAATTCAGCAATCGGTTGCTAATCTTGAATGGAGACATGTGCCAGGGGATGTTAATCCCGCTGATTGTGCATCTCGCGGTTGTGAGGCTCCAGTTTTATTGAATCATTCGTTGTGGTGGGGTCCTGGTTGGCTGCTCCAACCAGAGAATTGTTGGCCTCAAGCTTCTATTAAGCTTATTGAGCCTCTCCCGTGTTTGAAGGTCCTTTCGGTATAAAGGAGCCTGCACAGAATTAGATTATATATTAATTTAGATTTTTTATGAACGCGGTTTCGTTCTTTAGATAAGAGTTAGGTGAAACGGTTCTCACCTTCGGTATTTTGTAAAATTGAAGCTGTACTTAATTCCAGGCCACTGTGTCCTATTTTATCGGACCCAAATGACTTGGAGGTTTTGACTCCAGGACATTTTTTGATTGGGGGTCCACTTAATGCGCTCCCTGAATATCCATTTGAGGATACTCCGGTTAATCGGCTCTCACGTTTTGAACTGCTGCAACAACTTTCTCAGAGTTTTTGGAAACGGTTTAATTTAGAATATCTTCATTTGTTGCAGCAGCGTGTTCGCTGGACAGATAAAACGGATCCACCAAAGGTCGGTGACCTCGTCCTAGTTAAGGAGATGAATATGCCCCCACTGTCTTGGAGACGTGGTCGAATTTTGCGGCTATTCCTAGGCGCGGACGGTATTCCGCGAGTTGCAGAGGTCCTGGTAGGAGGTTCTGTCCTTAAAAGAGCTGTTGCGGGCTTATCGCGGCTGCCCGTTATGTAGGTTCTATCCTTATCCTCTGGTTTTGGACTCAGTCAGGTTTTGCCTGACTGGGACGGGGGAATGTTCGGAATAGATAAAATAATTAAATGGTCACACTGATAGCGGAAACGCGATGTATTCATTCGGTACGGAGCCGCGTTCGTTTCCGGCTATTGTTCTTGTTATTCGCTTGGTGAGAGCGCGGCATTCACATTATTTATTGTCCCAGTCTATCGCCGTCCGCCAACCGCGCCGCTAGCGTGAAGTCGTATAATTAGTGTTATCATCGGCCATTTCGGAAGTTATTTACGCGCGCATCGGAGCGTGTCGTCGATTGTTTTACGTGCTGAACACGTAGTAAATTAGTAAATCGGCCCGCGGAATTGTTGATTGTACTCTTTATTGATATTAGTAATCACGCGCAGACGCGAGTTATTTATGTGAGAAGAGTTTTAATGGCGACGCAGTGTGCCTGGCGGCAGTAGTGGTGACTATATACATTAAATTGTCTCTTTTCTTTTTATTTTATCTTATGTAATTTAAATTATTCCCGTAATTATAGTTTTTCCTCCCCAAAGGGTACCCTATTGTTTTGACTAATTGACTGACCGACACACCACATATTTGTGGAAGCAGCGCACGAGACTTCAGGTATGTACTCACGATGCATTCAACTATTGTATGGTAGCAGAGTAAAAAATAAATATCAAACAAGCCCCTTATATTTTTGTATGAAACTAAAAACACTAGTGATGTGACAGTGTCGATATTTTTAATTTATTATGTATCCTTCTTGGTAGTCAAAATATACTTTCTTTATGATTAATTAAAGAAGAACCATCGATTTTTTCTTCGATATTATACCTAGAGACGGGTTCGTAAGTAAAATTCAAATTAGATAAAAGAAGCGTGGTTAAAGAATATAACTAAAAAGGATAGGTAGGATAGTTCTGTGATTGTTCAAGTAATTTTTAGTAAACGGTTGACTAACTAATAAACGTATTTTGTTTGGTTTACGTTTTTAACAATATTTAACACAAAGAATATTATTTGTTCTGACCAAAAACTAAAATTGACTTAGTAGGTAGGGGCACTGTATTTTTTTTTTGTTGCGATTTAAAGTGGTAAATCAAAGTACTTACATGAGTTTTTCCTCTAAATAATGCGGCGCCATCTACGATCGCAACGTTATTGTAGCAATAGTTTCCTAATACACAATAGTACGATACAAATCACACGCAGAATAATAAAAAAATATCGATGAATAAGTTTTTTTCATTCCCCACACTAATTCTCTAACAAATAGTTGCATTTGCCCCACAATCAGAAAAATACGTTTTTTTCTGAAAACTAGTCCTTGCTACACGATAATACAGTTCAAAATCCTATGAATAACATGAAATCTCATAAATATATTCTATATTCGTTGTTTTATATGAAATAGAAGAAGAGCTATGGCAGTTAGTTGCATTTACCCCCGACTAGGGGTTAATGTAACTTTTTCTACCAATTTTAGGAAATATTCTCACTACCAGTTATTTATAAGACTATTGTATTGCTTGATTGGTTTAAAATAATCTTAAATAAATACAAAAATCACTAAATGGGTCAAATAAATGACCAAATATAAAAGGAGATAACTGCAACCGATCAAACTTGAAACTTGTTATTTTTTAGTTGCATTTGCCCCGGTTGACTATACCTCATAATCATAAACAAATGTTTTCATACGTTAATAAATTTGCCATCTATCTCAATTGTGCCCCAATTGACTTTAATAATTTTCCTTGCGTAGTTAGCAAAGTAGTTAAATATCAACTGCATGAAAGAAGATGAGTAAATAAGATAATTAATATGAACTTTACATTTATATTATTTGTCAAATATAACTCAATATCTATTTTCAGGTATATAAAATACGTCAAGAATATTTAAAAGCAGCCCTAAACCAAGACTTTGAATACTTTGATACACATCAAACAGGTGACTTTGCATCTAAAATGACAGAGTAAGTAAAAACGTAGAAGAACCTTCGAAATACATTTACAAGAGTAGGTATGAAAGCATAGAAAAATGTCTGAGAAGAAACACTTAGATTTTATATAATCAATAATCGTTATTATTTGATTTTATGTTTTAGTGATGTCGTGAAGTTGGAAGACGGAATTGGAGAGAAATTAGGAACATTCATTTATTATCAAGCAGCATTCGTTAGTTCAATAATAATGGCTTTAGTGAAGGGGTGGAAACTTGCTCTTTTATGTTTGGTTTCCTTCCCCGTTACCTTGACCTTAGTGGGGGCTGCTGGAATAGTAAGTCCCTATATGGTTGTCTATATGTCTATAATTATTTACGACGTATGAATGTATTTTAATCATATAATACATGAATTAATATTACTCATTCTGTGAACTAAGTAGCATTATCAAAATTTAGCCTTTTTCCAGAGGAAAATCTATGATACATAAATAGTTACCTACCCAATACCCATGCAGTCCCGTCTTTGATTTCTTATTTTGAAATTTCTCATGTGTATTATACACTATATAAGGAAGGTCTTAATAATGAGTTTTAGATTTGTTATCATTTACAATTAGCTACTACTCCTTATTTATCATTATCTTGAAAATTACTTATGTGTACTTCAGGTAGCGTCGAAGCTATCTAAGAAAGAGGCAGTGGCGGCTGGGAAAGCTGGCGCCATTGCTGAAGAGGTTATATCCGCCGTACGAACTGTATATGCGTTCAGCGGACAGCACAAAGAAATCGAGCGATACGATAAAAATCTCATTGAGGTCAGGAAAATTAATATCAAAAAAGGTAAATTTCAAATTAATTAAAGGGTAATTATATATTGATTGAATGATAAGAAAATTATAAAAAATAGTTTTATCAATTTTTAATTGTCACGCAACCAACACGCAACAAGATAATAATATTAGGTATTTTTATCTATGAATTTTATTTTTTACTATATTGAAAATATATTAAATTAAGTTTATCTTTTGAAAAAACAACACATCATCACGATGATTTGATATTTTTAAATTTTAATATTTACCTTACACGTCCTGCTATAAAGTCTCGTTAATCACAGCGTTAATGAATGATTGTATATCTTACAAAATATTTCATATTATATTGTTACCAGGAACAATAGTACATAACTAATTGCATGAAAAGATAATATAATAATATTTTCATGAGTCAAGGCGTGTCACAATAATAAGCGCCAACTTGTACTGGAAATAATCTTTTTACTATCTTTAAGGATATACTTATAAATGTTGAGTACATGCAAACGAGGACATGATATATAAATTAATTTTTGACAAGTCAAAAAAAAGCTTGATTTTATTTGTATAAAAATTAAAAACATTTTTTTATAACATCAAATATATTGTTAAATTAGTTATGCAACGATTTTTATTGCATAAAAGTATATCACAGCTTTACACAATATTTAGGTAGATATAATTTTCTGTATTAATATTTTCCAAATATTTCTTTACAATTTTAAAATATTTTTTCTCCAATAGGATTTTTCAATGGAACGGCGATGGGAACATTGTTCTTTTGTATATTTAGTTCGTATGCGATGTCTTTCTGGTTCGGATATTCCTTCATGGTCAATGAGCCAGAAAACTACGACGTAGACACGATGGTTGCTGTAAGTGCAAAAAGTAACCTTTGTATCTTTTGATTTTCAATTTATTTATCTGTAATTATTATAAATAATTTTCTTTCCAATGAAAATTGAAGATATGAAAAATTTTCAACTTTTTTTTAAAGGAATAAGAAAATAAAATTAATTAATTAATTAAAATTTTAAAATTATATTCAATAAAAAATACAAAGTTGCTTATCAAAATTTATCCGTTCTCGGCGTTCTCGATAGTTATTTTTAATTATATTTCTAGCGCATCCAAAATGCATTACAATTCAAAAAAATCATATAAATTTCCAGGTATTCTTCGGTGTAATGATGGGTTCAGCAAACTTCGGAATCTCCTCAACTCTGATGGAAGTATTTGGTGTAGCCCGGGGGGCTGGTGCTCAGATCTTCAATCTAATTGACAATGTCCCATACATCAACCCATTGTTGAACCGTGGAACAGTACCACAGACTATAGAAGGAGATATTGAGCTTAAAGATGTCGTATTCCACTATCCGTCAAGACCTGATGTACCCGTAAGTCACTGATTTCGTACTTAAAATATTCAATTCAATTAAAAAGACACTACTGAAATACAAAAGCTTGAGAGGTGTCAAGGGACACTTCGAATGGAACGAAGTTCTATGAGAGAGAGAAAGACAGAGACAGACAGAGAAACATGCGCATACGGCACGGCTTACAACTATAGCAAAAAGTTTCGTACAATTTTTCGTCTTAATTTTTTCCGTCTTGACTCTAGCCCTCTTTCGCAGCGCGCGATTAGGAACTTCTTTCCAAAAAATTATGTAAGGATAATACGTACATCTTTTTGCTGTATGTACGTATAAGCAAAAGAAGTCTACTAGAATATGATAAAAATTATTATCAAATATCAAATTGAATCAATTAATTGATAATCATTGGTATTGTGGTATTAGATTGATTGTATTGATTGATTCATTAATGAAATGTCGATAAAAAACAATCATGGAAATAAGAAGACATTTTATCAAAAGAAGCTTTTACTACACTTTAAATATTAAGATCATGTCGGTATGAATAATTATTACGATTGTCAGCATATTCATACTCAAATCGTAAGCTTGAAAGTAGGTCTACTCAGTCTACAATCTAATACGACTTTGGAAAGTAATTTCTACTCTATTTATTTTATCAGTAAACACTAAGATACATTGTTAATTTAAAATAATTAAGTACTGTCATGATATCTAGTTTATCAACTACTGATTACATTCTTACGTAGATTATTATGAAAGTGATCGAAAATTTAAATGAGTTACTACTTACTAGCAAATTTCCAAGAATACAGTACTAAGAGTACTATGAATAAATTTTTTATTACCTAACTGAAACCTACCACAAGTCGCGTGGGTAGCTGAAATTTCATACAAAGACTTTGTTCATTGTGGCTGTCTCACACCAAATTAATTTAATTTCACGAATTTCATCATCATCGTGAGTTATTCATTAATTTATTAATTTATTAAACTAGTATGATAATAACGTCGCTTATATCTTATCTTACTAATTTATAAACCTGAAAGTTTGTGAGGATAGATGGATGTATTGTATCTATGTAAGTAGGTATATTTGGATTGTTTCGTCCTCTTTCGTAGAGCACTGAACAGATTTTGAATTTACTTTGCTAAGTATAGAAATAGTTTCGTCCGCGGGTGTAACCGAGTTCCACAGTTAGTAGCGATAATAAACGAATACACATAAAAAATCTATAAAAGTCCCCTTAATTTCATCCATCCCTAAAATATTACGTTTACCTACTTGTTACTAGTTACTACTTCATGAGTCACCCTTATTTATGATTGTTGCGTCATCTATAAAGGCTAGCCAGTCATTCATGATAACAAAATATAAAAATAGCATAACCTAAGTACCTACCTACTTGCTAAATAATATTTTTGTTTTCTAAGGTACGTCTTATAATAATCCATAGACCATAACGTTTGTGTTGGTATACGCTCTGCTATGCTCCGTTTTCATCTGTTTAAACAGCACATAACTACCTTTATCAATTTTTCAGGTGTTAAAAGGAGTTTCATTAAAAGTAAAACGTGGTCAGTCAGTGGCACTGGTCGGTCACTCAGGCTGTGGCAAGTCTACTATCATCCAACTGATATCAAGATATTATGATACCGTTGATGGAAATGTGAGTATATTATTAATTATTATTATTCAAAATTTTGTTTGTACATGTACAGTAATGTTTGAAATACAGATAGTTTCGTACATTTATCTTGCGGGTCTTTTCAGTATTTTTATTTTCAGCTAGAAGGATAATAAATGATTTTTTTTGTGATCGCAAAAATATTCATACGCGTTCATTAGGTTCAATAATATGCTGATTCAGTATTGTTACCTAATGCCGGGTCCAGACTGGTGAAACGTAACATGCAATGTAACATTCTGCCTTTCATTGCATGTGCGCTGCAAGCGTGGACGCATAGCGCGCTCTTAACGCGCATTTACTACGAACCTCCCGTATTCGTGTTCCTTGCCCCTTTGTGTTCGTCGAAAAACCGACAAAAAACGGATCGCTCCGCGCGCGGCTTGTAATGCTCGTAGCATGCGCGTGTAATGCACAATTCGAGCGCGCAAGACGTCCACACTATGAGAAATTGTTACAAAGTGTGTTACCTTTCATGATACATTGCAGCAATGTGGACGGTGAATTCTTTCATTGCATGTTACATTTCATGTTACGTTTCACCAGTCTGGACCCGGCATAACTGATTTGAATATTGACAAAATAATATGATAACGTATATTTTAAACTAAATTGCAATCAGTCGTAAATTATAACGTAAAATGATTTTGTATAAGGATATTGAACATGAGTCGCATTTCGTTAATTTCATGCCTAAGGACTAACTCGTTAAATACTAAAATATGTTAGGTATTTAATTTGCAAAATAAATGTAGAAGAGCAAAACCTGTTATAAATTATCAATAGGTACAACAAATTTTTAAGTGAAATTCGCGGCAAGAGATAACAAATTAAAATTAACATTAGTTACGTGTTTGAAACGGAATATTAAACTAAATAATTTATTGGAACAAATGGTACTTAGGTACTTAGTTAACAAGTTGTTAAACAATATATATATTTTTGGTTTAGGTACGCGTTGATGGAAACGATGTCCGCAACCTTTCCGTGCGCTGGTTGCGTCAACAAATTGGTCTGGTGGGCCAAGAGCCTGTACTTTTTAACACGACTGTCAAAGAAAACATCCGCTTTGGACGAGAAGACGCTACCGACCAGGAAATCGAACATGCAGCAAAACAAGCAAACGCACACATCTTTATTATGAAACTACCCTCTGTAAGTTTTGGTTTCATTTACTGGATAAAACGGAGTTAATCTATAACAGAGAGAACCTTAATTAACGCATATGGATTATTTTTTCGAGATATTTTCAAGCTTTTTATATTTTAGGGTTACAACACACTAGTCGGCGAGCGTGGCGCGTCGCTGTCCGGCGGGCAGAAGCAGCGCATCGCGATCGCGCGCGCGCTCGTGCGCAACCCGCACATTCTGCTGCTGGACGAAGCGACCAGCGCACTCGACACCTCCTCTGAGGCCAAAGTGCAACGAGCTCTCGATAAGGTGCGTGTTGTCCATAGCTCATTCATTAGAACCTAGAGTTTAGGGCTATGACACATATGTCGGCGAGCGCGGCGCGTCACTGTCGGGCGCAAATAAACCGTTAAAATTTTCAAATAAATAATATAAAGTGTGTATTCGTTTCCAGGCTTCTGAAGGGCGAACAACAATAGTAGTGGCGCATAGACTGACAACAATCAGAAATGTAGATAAGATATACGTTTTTAAAAGCGGCACTGTC
This sequence comes from Colias nastes, assembly GCA_907164665.1. Lineage (NCBI taxonomy): Eukaryota > Metazoa > Arthropoda > Insecta > Lepidoptera > Pieridae > Colias > Colias nastes. The sequence goes on along the minus strand of CAJQZM010017055.1, from coordinate 3,537 downwards.
ATAGAGTGCGGTAACCATAAGGAGCTGATGGCGCAAAAGGGCCATTATTACGACATGGTCATGTTACAGAACTCTCCAGACTTGAATGAAACAGGTACTTGTTTATTCAGTTGCATCAGTCAGTAAATTGGCACAAAATGTTTTTACATATTAATCAGTCTTTTTATCCAAATATTCTTTGTAACAGTGCAGTGTAAGAAGAATTTAACGCAAAGAAAGGTTTTATTAGTATTGAAGATTAAGTTACAGATAGAACAACATGTACAGTAATCCAAAAGTAATAATGCGCATAGAAATCTTCGTCACTGTTCGGCAACTGTCATATTCCCGGAGCGTCCGAAGATGATATCTATATAGAGTGGTTAAATGCATTTTCTTCATGCATAATTTAGTCAAATTATATGTTTTGTGCTAAAAGAGATTAATATGTATTTGTAAGTAACGATTTTGTTTCGATAATTCCTTGTAAGTAAATTAGCGAGTATAACCCCACGATTGCGAATATATCTTTTTTGGATTGATTTACTTGGAAAATTTTATAGTACTTTTAAAGTGTCTTACTGAAACTGGTGTAATGATGGAAGAAAAGAAGGTTAAATAACACAAAATTTATATTGTATAAAATATGGTTTTCAAACACAGGTTTATACAGGGTGTCCCACTATTGGTATACTAAGCGCGAAGAGCCTTATAGTTTTGCATACACTGATCACGTAAAAAATACTTAAACAACAAAATTACGTCAAAAATTGTTTGCTAAATTTTTCCTGAAAATCCATGTTTTCTTCTCTAGCTTCGCGCAGCCGGCATATACCGCTTCGCTAATGTGAGCATTTTGTCTATGAAAACATAATCTTAAACGATAGCTCACGTGCTGGTGGTAAAGTTGGGCGGGTTGCTTGTTATGGGTGTACACATAGAGTTTTAAGAATTCATCTATTTGAAAAAAAATGTGTCTGGAATTTTATAAGTATTTTTTACGAACTCAGCGTATGCAAAACTATAACCTCCTTTGAGCTTAGTATACCAACAGTGGGACACCCTGTATATTTAAACCATATAAATCTAATCATTAAAATCTCAGTTCAAAAGTATTTACAGTGATCATTCTTCAATATTATGACAATTACAAAAAAATAAAAATAAAAACAATCAAAATCAGGGATTATCTTTATTTCTGACATTTTACGTACATCGGAACTTTCATTATGCTCTTCTTCATTTTCACTTTCCCTACTGCCATCACCTGTGTAAATCATTTCATCGATTAATTCAATTCACCTTTAAAAACAAAACCAAGAGGCAAGAAGGGTATGTAATAGCAGCTCTATATAATTCCACACAGAGAGAACACGTGCAATCACCACCAATATTTAAAGACGACTGACGTATTTTTGAGTTTTTTGACTGACAGGCTACCGTCACCTACCGCCCGATTTGTTTTTGATTGTGTATGACCGTGAATTGACTTCTATTTCTTTTGAACAAGGTGTAAAATGCAAGTGCGTTGTTTAGGGCTCTTACGATTCAATGATTCGAGTGTCTTCGGAAATACGACAATTAGCGAAGATTTGCATGCGCATTATTACTTTTGGATTACTGTACTCGTATTAATAATCTACTACACAAGGATGACATTACTATTATAGGTATACGTTCTCTATTTTACTAACTTATACTAGGACTTATAGAGGTAACTTTTTATAACTTTCAGACCAGGAAGGAAACGTTTTAAAGCGAACTGCATCAGTGGTCAGCGATACAGATGAAGACAACGAAATGGATAATAAAATGCAAGTAAGGAAGATTTTGATGGAATTTACTTTCACTTTTTATTGATTACCATCGTGGAATGAAAAATTTTAAAACATTACAACAGAATACATAATAGTAGCTAACATTACCTACTTACTTAAATATAAACGTTTGATCGATTCCAGTAACCATGTTCGGTATAAATATGGTTATGATAATAGATAATCATGCACCATTAATTGATACTTTAACTATAGTTGTAATATCTCGTAATTTCACGTACCTATATGTTTTTTTCATAAAAATTACTAAGTTTTAAACCCCCTAAAATAATTAAAACGACAAACCCTTTATTTCCAGGAACCAGTTGTAGAAACAGTCGAACCGAACGTCACTTTCTGGGATGTTGTAAAACTCAATAAGCCTGAATGGAGGTCGATAACAGCTGCAAGTGCTGCTTCTGTACTGAGCGGATTTGCTATGCCCCTACTGGGTGTTATACTGGGTGACTTTATTGGTGTAAGTACTTAATACAATAACTAGACACGTGGGTTTAGAATTTAGATTAATTAAAAAAATTGAAAATAAATGAATAACAAAAATTATTGAGACAGTTTTTGAATTGCAACGTCCACCCAAGAAGTTTTGGTTGGTATGGTAAATGTTAGTGGATGCTTTTTGCTTGTATGTGTAAGGAATAATTAATAATTATACATACACACATTCATAAATCCTGAAAATATCAAACTCTCTCCATCTACAGATGGATGATATAGAGTCAATACTTACTAATACCTACCTGCTACTACTACCTACTTTTTTGTTTAATGTTCAATCATTAAAAACATATCTTAAATATACCAATTATTTGTTTCAGGTTCTGGCCAATCCAGATGAGGATTACGTAAGATCAGAAGTGCGAAAATATGCTCTCATTTTTGTTGGCGTCGGCGTCGCATCTGGCATAGCCAATTTTATTACGGTAATCTATACCTACTAATATCGTATACGTAGTATATTATTATTAGTCTGTGCTAATGTTATAAAGAGGAAAGGTTTGTATGTATGTATGTATGGTTTTCACGCATAAACTACTGGACCGATTTTGATGAAATTTGGCACAGATAATCTTTAGACCCCGAGAAAGAACATAGGCTACCTTTTATTGCGAAATATGTACCACAGGCGAAGCCGGGGCGGACCGCTAGTTGAATATAAACAGATAGAATATGGACATTTAGTACCTAATTTGTACATTTGAAACCTTGAAAGTTGTAAATAATTGATAGAAACAAAAAAGGATGGACATTTTATAGCTTTTACTAGAAATAGATCTCAATATTTCTTCTTAATAGATATCTTACAGAAATCTGAATACAGTGAATTTAATTTTTTTTCTATCGCTTTAGGTGTCAATGTACGCAGTAGCTGGAGAATACTTAACTCAGCGTTTACGAAAACTTATGTTTGAAAGAGTCCTTGATCAGGAAATAGCATTCTTTGATGACAAAAGCAATTCCACTGGAGCCTTGTGTGCTCGGCTTTCGGGAGAAGCAGCTGCGGTTCAAGGGGTAAAGCATTCATTTTTTTTTATTCTGAATGTGGTTCTCATTGTCATTCTATCAACTCGGAATCCGATTTAGCAAACTGATTATACAGCAGACACAATTGACTATGATTTTTAAATAATTCAAACATCAGACAGATACAGAGCCAGATCAAATATAGTTACCAGCAATGAGGTGTTATCGATACTGTTTGATTGTGGTTTGAATATAAAAT
>CAJQZM010017026.1:0-10549 GCA_907164665.1 Colias nastes | reverse complement strand
AATCTGACCCGTTTTGTGAAATGCGCGTACAAAAACCAAACTAGGTTCTAATTGTTAAGTGAAACCCCACTTTCAATAAAATATATTTTTTTTCTTTATATACTATGGGAGTAAAAAGTTACAGTACAATAAAAAATCTATGTTTTTGTGAGATATCCTTACACGACATCCTCAATTATGAATTGAATCACTGGGTACATTCGACCAGACTAATCGCTAATTATCGATTGCGAATTATCTGCTGAACGCACCCAAAAATTCGATGACTTTCAGCGACTTGCTAGCAATCGGACACCGTTTTTTTTTTTTTTTTTTTTTTTCACCGCCAGACATCAAGGACAAATAGATGCACCGGCGGCCTTTTTAGATGATACAATTGTACCTCTAGACATTGACCACATTGAATAAATCATAAAATAAAAGTTTATTTTTAAGTACTTAGTTTTTTTTTCCATAGTCCCTACATTAATATTTGATTAATATTAATGTAGGGACTTTAATGTAGGGAATTACAGTAATAATTGATGACGCAAAATAATGAAAAGTTATTAATAATATGTAATTAAAAAGATAATTATTAATAAAAAATATATAGACTTGGATAATACATTTTTTTTTATTCCTGACTGACAGTACCCACATTAATGCGACCCATACTATCGTAAACTAGAGACATTACTCTGTCTATTCCACCCTATTTCATTTCTGTACAGCGTGGGTATAGTTTTCATACTATGGTGCCCAGTGACCTTTGTAAGGCATAAGCCGCTACCATTTCTTCCGCAAGCGGTAACCGCTAAACCGCAAAAACTACCGATACGCACACACAACGGTTAAAAAACTGTGAGCCGTCAGAATAGGTGTTATGAAAAACCACTCTTACCGCGTTTTGCGAATTTTTCACGTTTGCCGTTCTGTAAAAATTCACGGCAAAAACTATCTGGTGCGTTCTCTATAAACTGTTATCAGAATGGGGATTTTTAATTATTTCTTACTGAAAAGTTTTAAAGTTATTAGTTCCACATCTAGTCGGCAATAGATGGCGCCTCTTTCTAGTAGTAACATTTTAATGAAATCGATATCACGGGGCGGAATTGTAGACGTTTCCTTGACCCAAACAATTGATAATAAGTGATTCTTATCATACTCGTTAAGTTTGATAATTTAAATAACTTAAATTTGCATTTATTTTATGTACTAAAACATGCTATATTTCTAAAACAATACATAGTTATGTAGAATACCTATTATCACATACCATTTGATTGTATCACACAAAAATCCATTTTTATTTGGTACCTAAATAGCGCATAAAACGCAGATTATTAAATAAAACAAAATAATGAAAGCTAGAGCATTGAAGTTAACTCAGTCCCAAATTATTTAATTATCACATACATTTGTTACATTCAAGTGTGTATGTTTTCCAACAAAAATTACTGAACCGATTTTGGTGAATTTTGACATTGGAAAGAGAGAGACCTTTGTGTGGATAATTATAGGCAAATGAGGATTTGTTGTACTCATACATATTTATTTTTTATTTCAGAGAAAATATAATGGCAAGATGTCGTCGAAGGCGAAAGTATGTCAATGTCTTATAATTTTTAATTGCATTCATTTTTTTTTAATTAATTTGTAAATTATTTAATTAATTACCACTTTCAGAATGTGCAAAACGTGAGTAAAATTCTCATATTAAATTTTTGAACGATATCCTGAATTAAATGTGTTTGGTACCTACATAAAATTATTAATTTTACTGAATCAGATGGTAAGTTGAAGTTATTCCTATCTAATAAAGACCACAGTGCAAGTAATACAGATAAAGACAATCCTGATAGTATAAGCAAAAAGTTTTTACTTAGCAAACAAGGTTGTCGCATAGCAGACCTGTGGAGCAGACGTCTGGTGTTAGAGCTCCGGCATGGCGACGCGACGTTGCGACATTTTCAAGGAATTATTTAAAACCTATGGAGCTTAACTCATTTGTGAACGGTTTGGCAACGTCGCTAATTTTGACATTCCCATATTAATTGCTTGGATAGGTATGCTATGCAGCCGGCGACGTGTCTCGGGTCTCCCTAGTCCTCCTAGGTAGAGTCATAGTGAGGCAGAGCTTGTTTAACCACGCCGCCCATAAGCACTTACATCTCGATAGTACGTATTAAGCTAAAAATTTAATTACTATTACATATTTAAAAAAGATAGACTTTGTTACTTTGGTTTTATAATAATTGGCTGGTATATGGGCGCAGTCGCTGCCGCTCGAAGTCGGGGCGCTTCAAGCGTTGCCGCTCCGGTGACCGGCGGTACCGCGTGCGGCAGCGCTGTTGCCGGCGCCGCCGCGCGCGCTGCCGCCGCTCAAGGTCGCACCGCCGTAGGGGACGGTGAGCGAGATTGTTTTAGTTTAACTGTTTAATAATATGGAGCACAATATACAGATATTCATATAACTGTAAATTGTGCTAATACTCTTACGATTCTCGTAAACACGCTTGCTTGTGTGCGTGCCATTTCGAACGTGTTGTATGAAGTTTCCCTACTGGTTGTATAGACTGTATATCGTGTATGGAGTTTCGTGTCTTTTCTTATCCATAGAAACTGCTTTTCACACTATCTAGTAACACACAGATAGGTAACTTGCTTAGCGCCTAGAGCCAACAGCGAGCGCACTACCCGCATAGTCTCGCTAATCGCTACGGCTTATCGTCCGCGTCCTTGTAATGCGCACGCCTTCGTCAATTGAGGATTGCAAGACTGCTTGCATCTTGAGTGGAATGATACAATCAACACTGTTTACACGGCCGCACGGCGAACGTCAACGCGACATTGCCGCTTCGCATGATGAACGCATGACGAGCGCCTAACGCGACGTTGACGCTCTTCGCTGATCGCATGACGAGCGGCTTACACGACGTTGCCGCTCCTCACGATGACCAAGAGGTTACACGACCGCGACGTTACCGCTCCTTACGGCGAGCGAGCGGCTTATAGGACGTTGCCGCTTCGTGGACAATAGGCCTCAGCGGCTCTAGGCTCTAAGCAAGTCTGTCTATGCTGCCGGGGCCTGATAAAATTATTTGAAGCATATGGCGTAGTACTAGTATAGTATTATATGTGACGGTAGATACAACTGGCGCTGTCGCTCGCGCTCCGGAAGCTTCAAGCGGTGCCGCCGCTGCGACCGGCGATACCGGCTGCGGAAGCGGTCCTGCTCGTGATTGATTGTGGTTAGTTTAATTTGAATATTATTTCCCATTAGAAATAGGGTGAACATATCTTTATTTCATAGGGACACAAATTACTTTTATTTTTTTTTTCTTTATCAGCTTCACCAGTATGTTTACATGTTAGACTCGATTTTGACCGATTTTTAAGCGGACAGATTAAAATGATAATTTGTTCGACCCTCATCAAGGATTGGCTAAAATTAAATAATTTATTCCGTTCATCAATCAATTGGACTAAGGGCCGATTTTTCAATGCTTGGATAAAACTTATGCGTAGAATAAAGTATTACACGATAATATTAAAAATTAAAATGTCACGTAAACTGTCAAATACGGGCAATTAGAATACGTTTTAAAAATGGTAGTTTTATACATTACTAGCTTTCCACCCGCGGCATCGCCCGCGCAGTCAAATAAAAACCTGCATAGTTCCCGTTCCCGTGGGATTTCCGGGATAAAACCTATCCTATGTCCTTTCTCGGGTGTCAAAATATCTATACCAAATTTCATGCAAATTGGTTCAGTAGTTAAGGCATGATTGAGTAACAGACAGACAGACAGAGTTACTTTCGCATTTATAATATTAGTATGGATTCGACGAATAAGTTTTATCCAAGCATTGAAAAATCGGCCCTAAATAATTAATGCATTTTTAAATGCGTGTGTTTTAGCTTTTAGAAACTACATTTTTTATATTTTGTTTTCAGATGTTTGGTCCTGTGTTGAATAACGTGATTGAAATTGTTTTGTACTGTTTACATTTTACAATTAATTTATTATATAAATTACTGATTTTACATTCAAATGCCTTTTATTCAATAACCTTTGATATACATAGTTAATAGTTCATTTTTTTAATCCCAAATAAATCCACTTAGCTTAAACTTTTGTAGGAAAATACTTGAAAATATGTTTCTTCCGGGTTTCGGTCCTGCAGCTCCTAAGTTAACAATTAGAGGCATCAAATGGTCTGCATCCCCCAAAGGGTGAGCTTCTCTGCCTTGTGGAATTGTATCCCACGTTAAAATTGCTTCTGCTTCTAACTTGCCCGTACAGACATCGTTAAGAAATTGGTCGAAAATTTCATTAACTATTATTCCATCCATTGCATCACTGGAAGCCCGAACTTTCTTAAATTCTTTCATATTGTGATACGACAATCCCGAACCGAAAATAGCGATGCCTTCTTTCCTGAATTCGTATAAAACCTTACCAATATTGTAGTGATCCACTGCTTCTTGATTTTTCAATATCGATACTTGCACTATTGGAATGTTTGCGCTAGGATTTATTAACAACATTGGAATAAAAACTCCATGATCCCAACCTCTTTTCTCGTCCAATTTGGATGGAATATTCGCATTTTTGAACGCCGAATGCAGTCTTCCCGCCAATTCAGGGTCGCCGGGCGCATCGTATTTCAATTCGTAACTTTCTGGCGGGAAATTATAATAATCGTACAACAAATCATGACGTTTACCAGACGATATTGTGACTTCATCCTCTTGTCTGTGAGCCGTGACCAATATAATCGCTTTCAATTTAGTGAAATCAAGTAAATTCGGTACGTTTCTTAGTGCATTAGCCATCTGAATATTATTTTTCTCACCCAGAACTGGCGAAGGTCCCCCGCCATGATTTAGAAATAATGACGGCGCAATGTAACTTTCCATTCCTTGATAACTATAACTAAACACTCATTAAAACACTCAACATTCAAGGAAAACGAACTTATAAATTCTGAATAACTTTTGATAATAAATACTGCAGACTGAAGTTGTTTATACAGACATAATGTTTATAATTATTTTAAGGCGCAGTTACTCAGAAATATTTTTTTATCACGTTAGTAGTTAGTTAGGTTTCGAATAAAAATGTTTTAATTAACTAGGTATCTATATTAACTTCTAGAAGTAGGTGCTTTGTTTTCAATAATTCAACGATGACTAGGTACATTATCGCAAAGAGTATAATGTATCATTATCGTTATTGACGTTATTTTATAAAAACTGCATGTAACGTTGCACTTTGTTGTTCATTATAGACTGTAGTGATACCAGCATATGAAACTTATTTTATCTTGTCACTGCGTATAATGTATAATGTAATCTTTTATATTTTGTACTATAAAATATAGATGCACATTAACTATATACAGGGTGTCCCACTGTTGGTATACTAAGCTCAAAGGAGGTCATAGTCTTGCATACGCTGAGTACGTAAAAAATACTTATAAAATTCCAGACGCATTTTTTTTTCAAATAGATTAATTCTTAAAACTCTATGTGTACACCCATAACAAGCAACCCGCCCAACTTTGCCACCAGCACGTGAGCTATCGTTTAAGATTATGTTTTCATAGACAAAATGCTCACATTAGAGAAGCGGTATATGCCGGCTGCGCGAAGCTAGAGAAGAAAACATGGATTTTCAGGAAAAATTTAGCAAAAATTTTTGACGTAATTTTGTTGTTTAAGTATTTTTTACGTGATCAGTGTATGCAAAACTAAAAGTCCCTTCGCGCTTAGTATACCAATAGTGGGACACCCTGTATAAATAAAATAATTGTTTTGGTGCAAATACAACACATATTTATCTACTACCGTCTATATACTTCAATACAATTAGGTACCTACTAAGTACTAACATAATTATTCTAAATCACATTTAGGTTTCATATTATCAAAGGGTTGATTACTGTAATTGATTATTATTTATATTCAGATTATTGATATTGTCTTTTCAAAAATCTAATGATGGGATTTTAGTTTTCATCAAAATCGGCTTAGCGACTCCTTTGAGCGTTTTTTACCGTTTCCGTTTCCGTACAGCGCGACAGTTGAAAAATTCAAACTTTTTTATTAAACAGATTACAGTTTAATTAGATCTTAATTATTAATATAATAATATACACGCTTTCACCCGCGACTTCACTCATGTAATTTCATATAATTCAGGAAGGGCAATAAAATATTTAAAAAAAATCAAATGCCAACGGTTGTCGATTTAGTAATGTAATGTACATAATATTATGTACTATTTTTACGTAATAATATTATCATCTAAACTGCACGCAAAATTATATTTTGTTCTTTATTCTAGTGATAGCAGTAGAATTATATTATATCTAATCATGCAAAGTTGAGGAAAAAACAATGAAACATTGAAATGCCAACAATTGTATATTAAGCTGAATAAATTATATATTCTAATAACAGTTTCATGGTCCCTTATCATTTATTTAAATTATTTTAATTAAAAGCAACTATATAGATTGCCTTTTAATGGGTATTCTAAAAACCATAGTTCCCATATTGATATTTACATATTTTTAAAGAAATGCAACACATCATAATATCAATTTCAAACTAATTAAAAAATACAGTAGTGATTTTGTTAAAAAAATATTGAAATTTAGTTTGCATTTCTTCATCAAAAGAAACTAGGAATAAAATGTGATTTAAAATAATATGCATTATACTGTAAGGGGAAAAATCTGCTATTCTTGGCAAACTTGATTGGGGCCGTAATATGACCTCTGATTTCCAGACAGATTACGCCGTGAATAAAACTGACTGGCAATATCATATAAATAATATATGTAATATAATAATTAATCATGGCTGGTTATTGCGATCATAATATGAATTTACCAGTCAATAGGCATGACGAAAGATTTTCAAAACCTCTTCCATAATATGTGTATACGTTTATTAAACAAGAAAAACCCTATATTTCGCTAATATACTTAAATTTAACGAAGATAAAAGCCATTTTTCAAAAAATATTAATTATTAACTGTGCCAAAACAGCTCACAGGTGTCATGGCGTAGGCGTGACGTCACTATTACGTAAATACGTAATTATCTGTATGCATTGCGAAGCAAAATTAAACAAATATTTAATTATTAAGTGTTATAGAATCTAATTTCAAAGTTTATAAGTGGTGTGCAGTATAGGCATGACGACAGTATCCATAAATGATCGTATTAGTGTTTTTAAGGGAAAATGTATAATAAATAAATTAAATATAGTGACTTAGAAATCTTAAAAACATTAAGATTAATGAGATTATCAATAAAATAAAACATTGAAATTCTGCAGTTGGCCATTTTGACTAAAACCCGCGTGACGTCACGCTTAAGTAAACAGCTCACGTCAGATGTGTTTTGTTGTTATGAATATGTTGAGAATACGCATTTTTATTTATTTTCTATTGTTTCACGTATGCTTTATCGACTCAGAACAGAAATATAATTGTGAATTCACGAATACGTGGTTCGGGGTTCTCCGCGCCAACTTTATACAATCACTAGCGGCCCGCCCCGGCTTCGCCCGTGGTACATATGAAAAATAGATGTTGGCCGATTCTCAGACTTACCCGATATGCACAGAAAATTTCATGAGAATCGGTCCACCCGTTTCGGAGGAGTATGCAGACTAACATTGTGACACGAGAATTTTATATATAAGATTTCTTATTATTTTCTCGCTTGAAATAATTACTAACACATTTTTGAGCATTATTTTTATGTGGATTCACACTGCAATACTGCACACCACTTATAAACTTTGAAATTCGTTTCTATAACACATATTAAATAAATATTTTTTTAATTTTCTTCGCAATGCGTACAAATAATTACGTATTTACTAAAGAGTGACGTCACGCCTACGCCATGACACCTGCGAGCTGTTTTGGCACAGTTAATAAATATTTTTTGAAAAATGGCTTTTATCTTCGTTAAATTTAAGTATATTACCGAAATATAGGGTTTTTCTTGTATAGTAAACGTATACACACATTATGGAAGAGGATTTCAAAATCTTTCGTCATGCCTATTGCAATGTGAATCTACATAAAAATAATACCCAAAAAAAGTGTTAGTAATTGTTTAAAGCGAGAAAATAATATGAAATGATTGTATAAATTGGACGGAGAGAAACCCGAACCACATATTCGTGAATTCGCAATTATATTTCTGTTCTGAGTCGATAAAGCATACGTGAAAAAATAGAAAATAAATAAAAATGCGTATTCTCAACATATTCATAACAACAAAATACACCTGACGCGAAGCTGTTTACATAGACGTGACGTCACGCGTGTTTCAGTCAAAATGGCCGACTGCAGAATTTCAATGTTTTATTTTATTGATAATCTCATTAATCTTAATGTTTTTACTATTTCTAAGTCACTATTTTTAATTTATTTATTATACATTTCCCCTTAAAAACACTAATTCGATCATTTATGGATACTGTCGTCATGCCTATTCAATTCATGGCGTAATCTGTCTGGAAATAAGGTCATAATACGGCCTGTGATGTGCAAAGATTATATTTTGCTTAATGTTAATTCATATGATAGGTAGTTTTATTTATAATTTTTAGTAATCAAGTATATTAAGTACAAGTAACTAAATATATTATTTCAATTGTAAGATAAATTTTTTGCTTCAAACAATAATTAACAATTTATATTTCTCTCTACCTTCTTGTTTAGTCGTTGCTTTTGTAACTAGTCTATTTTTTTTATATTTTTCCTCCAAACCAACAATATTTTTAAAAACATTGAAACAAAGATTCAACACTCACATATTTCTTTCCCTGTTTTAATTCATCAATCACTTGTCAAACCGATTAAAAAGAAGAAATACACAAAAAAAACTGTGCACTACTCATATCTAAATTAAACTTTATGAACCTGTTATTTCAACACTTAAAAGGCACTTAGAGTGGCCGTCACATGGGCAGCTCAAGCAGTTAACGGCTGAGCGACATATACGGGCAGCTCGAGCGTACGGCCGCCCTTACACTCAAGCATAAATTGTATCCCATATTTTAAATTAATTACAACAAATAAAAGCTACTCTCCCTTCCAGATGAAGCCGCTCAATCTAAAACAATTGCTAAGGTCCCAATTGAATATCCTTTCACCTGGGCCTTTACCACCAGCCCCAGCAATCACGATTAATGGCATAAAATGCTCCGCAGCTCTTGGCGGGTGCGCCTCCCGCGCCTGTGGCTGTGCATCCCACATCAACAGCTGTTCTCTCCGCTTCTCATTACTTGAAGTACAAGCGTCATTCAAAAACGCATCAAACTTTTCATTTACAACTTTGTCTTGGTTCCGCGCGTACATAAACGCACGCATGTTGTGATACGACATTCCAGATCCGATGATAGCAATACCTTCTTTGCGGAATTTGTATAACGCTTCACCAAGTTTGTAATGCTCACTAGGATCCTGGCTTGAGAGCACTGATATTTGTACAATCGGTACGTCCGCCGCTGGATTCATGAGCATCATAGGAACGAACACGCCGTGGTCCCAACCTCTGTGTGGATCCAACTTTGCTTCAATCCCAGACTCTGACAATGTTTTTTGTATTTGCTTCGCCAGTTCTGGATTACCTGGCGCGTCGTATTTATACTTGTAAGATTCTGGCGGGAAGCCGTAGTAATCGAAATATAAATCGTGATGTTTACTCGACGATATTGTTACTTTTCTCTCTTCCCAGTGTGCTGTCACGAGAATAATCGCTTTTAAGTCTTTAAAATTCACATGTTTCTTCACCTCGTCTCGTAGAAAGTTTGTGAGTCCTATGTGTTCCTCGTCCCCCAATAGAGGGAGAGGTCCACCACCGTGGTTAACAAATAATGCAGGAGCGACGAGAACCATTTTTGTAACACTTGTAAAATGTCGAATTATATTCATGGATATCAATGACATAAACACGATGAACACCACTTGGACGAGGATTGTAAGTGTATTAAGAATAAGCATTACAAGCGAATTATTTATTACTCATCTCATTTGTAAAAAAAATAGGTTACGACAGTACTGTCCTTGACGATTTGTTTTGTATAATATGTATCATGACGATTTATAACTTATCAGTCCCAGTGTTGGTCAAGAGGATTCCGTTAAGCTTAAGAATGTTTTATTATTCATTGGAAGAATGCTTATTTTTAGTTGAAAATTCAAAACAATGTTTAAATTTCAAAACCAAATTTGAATTCGATGCTTTCATGAATCATGATCATGTGTCATATGACTGACAATTTGACACATAAACAGATAATGAAATAGGTATGAACTGAACAAAAAAACTACCTATACTCTAAACCGTCTCTAAACTAAGTACTTATTCTAAACTATTTTAGTAAATACAGAATAATTATTCTACAATACATTCATTCATTACCTACATACAAATAATTTATAGAAAAATTTGTTATCGATTTAAACCACAATTCAAACAAAGTTCAACTTTGTTCTCCCATATTATATACAGGATGTTTTGCACATG
>CAJQZM010017015.1:0-11589 GCA_907164665.1 Colias nastes | reverse complement strand
GGGGGGGGATCTCCGACACATATATAATTTTAAATAAATACTTATATAGATAATTAACACCCAGACACAGAGCAAACATCTATGTTCATCACACAAATATTTGTCCCGGGTGGGAATCGAACCCACGACCTCTGGCTTGGAAGGCAGGGCCACTACCAACCAAGCCAACCGGTCTATTCTCAATTAAACACGAAAAATTTCCTCTCTATGATCTTACAATTAAAATATGTTTACGCACTTAATGAGTGCGTATTTAATTATTGATATTTGAACAAAAAAGTTAATTAATTGTAGTATTATGAGAGGGAAACATTAATTAACTTTCACGAGCGTTTTTAAGCGATCTATCTTCATTAAAAATTCTGTATAATACAAGCGGATTTTCTCAATTAATTACTTATTGATGATGCGTGTTTATATCATAACTGATGGTAGGTATATTGTTTCCGATTACTCGCTTGTTCGGAGACAATTATCATTATTCTTAATGTAATGTGAAATAAATTATACGTTTTTGTCATCAATTTTATTAATTATGGTTTTATTTAAATAATACGGATAGTATGCTATAAATCAACTTCTTTTATTACAAATACTAGCTAGTAGTACGCGTTACCCGTGTAGTCAAAGAAAAACCCCCATAGTTCCCGTTCCTGCGGGGTTTCCGGGATAGAACTATCTTCTATCCTATGTCCCTCACCAGGTCTCAAGCTATCTTTGTACCAAACTTTACTGGCTTATAGGTTCCGTCAAATTTTATTATATAAGTCGAGTGTATTTGATTGTTGGGTAATTTAAAATGTATAATCTCCTAGACTGAATTTATGGCCATAAACTGAAATCTGGAGGATAATTTTTCATTACTTTCGATAAAATATTAATACTTATGTATTTTTACAAAAATGTTGTGTTTTAGTTGCAAAGAAATAAGATTCTTGATTAGTTCTTGACTTATTTTCATAAAATAGGTAGGTATTATCAATGTGTTCTGTATTACTGTTAAAAAACAAACGGAGGTATGAAGGTTATTTACTTATTTATAAAATAAATAATAACGTTGTAGGTACACACTATAACAATACACACTATAAAACATCATCGCAAATATTGTAGGTAGGTACCTGGAAATTGAAAAATCTAATGTTAAAAAATTGTATTGGTGTTCTTCATTTACTAAAAAACGTAGAAAAAATTTCTACTTTCATTAGACACTACACTTTCCAAAAACTATAATTACATGAGCACACGATTTATCGCTATAAAAATTTCACTAAAATCGTATTTAAAAGGAAAACTCAACAACTCACATTAAACTCTGCACTATGTCAGTATCCCGTTGTTACAAGAAAGATAGACTCTTATTAAGGTATATCTTTTCTTACTGCCTTTATGTGATTGTAAAGAAATGTGCCCACCATGACAGCTATTACCATTGGAATCAAGAAGCAAAGGCACTTCACTATATCTACAAAGCAGAAACTGAAAATAAATACAATAACTGATTTAAATTGCTCAACATTGGAAAGTTACCCCAAAGACGTAAGACCTACGATCCACAATGTACCTACCATACAAAACATACATTCAAACTCAAACAAACTCAAAAACTTTAAATATTTTAAATATTTTAAATTAGACTTCTTTTAGAAGCACTTTCGAATCGTCATTACATATTTTTAACATTTACCTACTATTCAGTTACCGGTGTACCGTGTATCTCATTTGTGTCATGAAACCAACGATATTGTCTAACAAACCCACGAGAAGACATTCCACTGCGTGTTTATAGATTATATTAACCTTTGTATTTTTGGGATGTTTGTTAAAGATCTGAGCACAGGTACAAAAACTAATGAATAATTTAAATTTATGTTTTAAGAGGAAAACTTAGAATTAAATTACCTATAAGTATATTCTTGTGAATATAATCTTTACGATTTGCATTGCTTTACCACGCTTTACTCACCACATAGTACAGGCCAAATATTTTCCACCCACTTTGAATGACACCACAAATGACACAACTTTTGAATGACCAATATAAAATCGTAGAGTCATAGAGTTATCTCTCTTCTCTATGAAGAAAAATTAAAAAGAGGTACTGCATTTTTAGAAAGCAAAAAAACGTGATCCTCCATGTCCTGAAAATTGCGACTTTTATCTCAACTTTTACATGGAACAAGAATTAGAGCTATAGAAGCTATAGAAAATTTTCAAATCACCATAACAAATGTACCATGGTAGATAAATTTAATGACGCAAATAAAGTAAAATCCATTAATAATTTAATGAAAACTAAAAGAAAAATACGAGTTGTTCCATCCATTTGTTTTTAAGCACCGGCTGTCTTTTTCTGTTAATTTATTATTGATAAAGCTATTTATATCAATACTTACTGATATTTACAATTATTCGCTTCAAAAAGAATCATTCTTAATAAATAAATACTAACAATTTTGTCAATTATTATAGAGTATTAATTCCAATTTAATAATAATCATGCAAATATAATAATGTGGCGGAATGCAAGGCGGTTATTTATGTTCACAAAAACCAATTGATTTATGATGGTACTTTACTTATGTATAATATAAAAGGTAAGTACAACACTCAAACGATACACATTATAAAACACGATTCACGAAGATTGCACCTGGAAAAGAAAATCTTGATGTAACTTAAGAACCATAAATTAGTATATAATTCATAAGATATAATAACAATTAATAATAAAACACTATTTAATAATAGCTTATTGAATATTTTAAAATTATTCAAAGAATTAAACATATTATATTATATAGAACAGCACAATTAAATACATGAAATCTTCATGAAATATAAAGAGCACGTGATTTACGCCTAACAATTTCACTAAACAGGTAAAGGGAAAACTCAACAATAACTCACATGTGTACTTTATAATAAGCCAATTTTCCATTGTTGCCACATAAAAGCTATGGAAATCTAGAAATCTCGTTACGGCAAGTCATTTCGAACAGACTTTATGTGATTGTAAAGAAATGTGCCGACCATGACAGCTATTACCATTGGTATTAAGAAGCAAAGGAACTTAGCTAGATGTGCACAGCAATAACTGAAAGGAGAAACAATTTAGTAAATTTATCTGCAATGACGATGCGTGTATCATCGCATTTTTTTTGTGTGGTGTCTCTCAATGTTAGCCAGAAGGGCTTCTACATTTTAACGCGGACGCGTGGGTGAACTGAAGGTCCACCCATGCGCAAGGGCGTCCCCCCTTGACGGGGATCTCGAACTTCGGCTTGGGCTATCGCTTGAGTGGAGGAGGCCTGAAGGGCCCTAGTCGGACGGTATCATCGCATTACTTAGACTTTAAAGGGGACACGTTGACTGTAGCGAAGGGCGTTACTTACCACATAGTTACTACTAAATCCGATTCATTTTTAATAAAAAAATATTTGACACAGGGAAGATGAGGCAAGGCGTGATAAAAATCAAAGATACATGTGAATTGTGACATATCTGCACTCTATGAAGAAAAATTAAGAAGAGTTCTTATATCCTCGTATAGTTTTGTCAAAAAGAAAGAAGATTTCACTATATAAGTACTTATAGATGCTCATGGGGGAAATATTTTCATTAGGGCAAATATGAAATAATTTCACGACGGATATACCTACCATATTTTAAAGCGTAAGACGATTTACACAAGATATTTATTATTTTTCAACTATCGGCTGTGTTGGTATAGTATAATTATCCTAAAAAATCGTATTAAATTTTGATTTTATCGTATGTACATTGTACAATGGCTATAAAAATTCTATATGTGAAAATTATTTTAGTAAAATTCATTTAACCAATAAAAAAATCTATGAGAACTCTGATGCAAACTTTATTAAACGTATCACAGAAACATTATTAAAAATACAAGCACAATTTGCAGAAAAACCACAATAACGTATATCGAAATAAATAAATATGATATCCATTATATTTCGATCTTTTTTCCACGTCAATATACATCCATACGTTTCGCTTTTCAACATCATGCTACGTTTTCACTCTGAAACATAAAAAAAAATATTCAATAAATTCATATCTATCTGTTTCATTAGAAACAGTTACTTTCAAACAAGTAGCATGTATTTTAAATTTGAATTAGACTCAGGACAGCAGGAATATTGACGAAAGAAAAATAGACACAATCAGAAAACTCCGGTCTACTAATTAACTATAATAACTAAATACATTGTTTACTTACAAATAACGTCACTAATTACCAGGACGAACAAGGCTATGAGGCCGAGAGCGCAGAAAACTACACAAAAGATAATTTGTGCTACGGTACTTATAGCATCATTGCTGATATACACGTTACCCCAGCTGAAAAAAAGAGTAGGCATTAATAATATAAGATTTACTTTATAGCTTTAACTTTGTAGAGCAATAATTTATTAAACATACAACAGTTTTTGATTGACTCTTTGGTCTTGTGTTTGGTAGATGAAAACGTCAGAGAAATAACATAATGAAGCAACTTTTACTCATACTCAATTGAAAAATTGGTATTAAAATATCAGAAGATCAATTTCATTTTACGTAAAACCTTAAAATATGAAGACAATATATCCAACCTATATAATTGTAAACACAAACTACCATATTATGCTATAACTTTTCATGAATAAAATAAAGTAAATTAATTCTAACGTTACATTAAAATATTTTTGATAGATTCACAAAACGATAAATCTTTTCTAACATAAGTTACATTTCCATACAACTTCGTACTCAACATAACGTCTGTTTAAAAATACATTTATGAAATGGATTCAAAATTCTATTAGGTATTCGAAAACATATATCTTTGCGCTGCTTTTGTAACATACCACATTACTTCATTTCTGAGTTCTCATTTAAAATTTTGTTGGAGCGCATTTTTTATTTATTCCATTTCATAAACATCACGCGACATTGTCATGTGACAACTTTGTGATATGACATTCAAATTTGTTTTTATTTTCATAAATTGTACAAACCTTCGTAGCACTGTAGACTATTGTGCTATGAACCTGCAAATAAACGTAAAATTATAATATAAGTATGGAATATTGAACAAATACTGCAATAAAATTATAGTTCATAGAGATCACACTAAACCAATTTCTTAATCGTAATAATCTTCATAAAAAATGTCCATGTCTATTGTCTCTAGTTTATTTACAGAAAGAATACAGAAGAACTTCTTACAGAAAAACACTTTTCTAAATCAGATTAAATACGCCTTTAATACATTTTATTTTAAAACATACTGTTACTTATCAGGAGAGTAAGTACATTGTAAATTATGTTTTGAATGGCTGTTAAATAAGTGTTTAGAGCCGCTTTCACACCGTAAAAAGTAACTTTATCAGCAAGTGGTGAAACTCATATTTTTCTAATCAGCAATAACATTATGAAGAAACAAAATATCTATATCTATCTATACATATAATAAAATCGTAGGAAAGTCAAAACTGTACATTGAATATTTTTTTAAAAGAATACATAATCCATGATCTATAATCGATATAGAAGCCAAAAATATAGTTTTTAGAATTTTTGTCTGTTTGTCTGTTTGTCTGTTTGTCTGTATGTTTGACCGGGCTAATCTCGAAAAGTACTGCATAGATTGACTTGAAATTTTGCATGAATATTACTAACAGGTCGGGTCAGGCTATAGGCTACATATTATCAAGCTATCACCTACGGGGGAGGAGCTGTGAACCTTTATTTTTCTTACGTATTCTCTATACTACGACAACGTACAAACTAAAGACTCATGTTGTTTTTGAGTAAGCCATGCTATTATCTATCTTTACACTATAAAAACTACGTCATTTATGTAATTTTGTCAGAGAAACAGTTAAATGAATATTAGCAGTATAAAGACAAATTTGAAACAGCGCCATCTATGAAGTTTAATGTTGATTTAGCGAGAATAGATAAGGGAGCAGCGAATGAGTTCCTCTCTTTTTTGACACAGCAAAACTTATATCAACTAGTTAAGGAACCCACTCGGATTTCAAAAACTTCTCAAACCCTCTTGGACCTCATTATTACCGACAGCCCAGACATCTGTGAAAGTATTAACATTGTACACAATCAGGACCTCAGTGACCATGCTTTCATTTTCTTTAAATGTAAAATAAAAAAAATAAAACCGCCAATCAAATATAAATATACGAGATTGTTAAAAAATATAAATTTAGATGATTTTAATAAAGATCTAGTTACTTTACCTTGGAACTCTGTACAATATGCGAAAGATGTGAACGATATGACAAACATATTTAACCAACTGTTAAATAGGTTGTTCGATAAACATGCTCCATTGAAGAAATTTAAGATAAATTCATCGCCGCGTCCTTGGGTCACAAATACGGTCAGGTCAATGATGTTACTGCGAGACAGAGCTCTAATAAAAGCGCGAAAGACAAAAAATCCCGCACACTATCGCTATTACCAAGATTTACGTAATTCCGTCATTAGCGCAATGAGACGAGAAAAAACGGCTTTCTTCACTGAGTATGTAAATAATAATAAACGTAATCCACAAGCAATGTGGAATTTTCTTCGTCAAATTTCGATTACTGGTAAAAATAGGGAAGCAGATAATGTGCCGCAATATCTAAACGACGCCAATGCAATCAATAGTTTCTTTCTAGAAGTACCCGGAAATCCAACTATAGATAAAAATTTAATAAAATTTTATGAACATAATAGTTTTGGCCTCAATAAATTTGATATTAAACCATGTACAATAGATCAAGTTAAAAAAATAATAGCAGGTATTCAAACTAACGCGGCTGGTCATGACACAATTACTGTTGATATGATACGGATGACTCTATCGGTAACTCTTCCAATTATTACGCTAATGGTGAACACTTCTATTTTTACCCAAACATTTCCGGATGCTTGGAAGATCGCTAAAATAAAACCTCTGCCAAAAAAATCTGTGGTTAAGGAACTGAAAGATTTACGCGCAGTCAGTATACTACCTGTACTATCAAAAATAATTGAGCGAGTTGTATGTAACCAATTAGTCAAATTTATAGAGTGTGAACAAATTTTACCAAATGTTCAGTCTGGTTTTCGAGCGAAGCATGGCACAGCTACAGCTTTGGCACACGTAACGGATGACATCATATCAGATAGTGACAACGGAATGGGTAATATTATGATTTTACTGGATTTCACTCGTGCGTTTGACTCCATCGATAAAGAACTTTTGTTAGCTAAATTAAAATACTACGGGGTCAATTCAAATTCTTGTGATTGGTTCAAATCGTATCTGTCGGATAGGAAACAGTTTGTCGTTACCGAAAATGAGGGTTGTTTGAAATACTCGCGAACAGAACCGACTCCGCGTGGTTGTCCGCAGGGTTCTATACTCAGCCCGGTTTTGTTCACGTTGTATACTGCCGATCTCATCGAACACATTAAACATGGTAAGGTACACTTATATGCCGACGATACACAGCTATATTATCCTATAGATTCCAATAATTCTACAGTCACAGAACGCCACATTAACGAGGATCTAGAACAAGTGTCGTTATGGTCTAAACAAAACGCCCTGGTACTTAACGCGTCCAAATCTCAATACATAATCCTAGGTACAAAAAATCAAATTCAAAAAATAAAAAATCTTAATTTTAATATAAAAATTAATAATGCACCATTAGTTGGAGTGGATAAGGTTAGGAATCTCGGCTTGATTTTGGATGGGCAGCTTAAATATGAGGATCACATAAGCATCACAATCAGAAATGCCTTCTACAGACTGAAAGTACTGTATGGTCTTAGGCAGGATCTATCAGAGAGCGTTAAAGTAATGCTGACAGAATCATTAGTTTTGTCACATCTTAACTACTGCGATACCGTCTATGGCCCCCGCCTATACGCCAAAACCGAGCGAGCAATTCAGCGAGTGCAGAACGCATGCGCTCGTTTCTGCTTCGCCATACCAAAACGTGCGCATATCACACCTTACCTGAATAGCCAAAAAATCCTCAAGATGGCGGGTCGTAGGCAGTTACATTTAGCAGGTCTGGTACATAGGCTGGTGCACACGGGGGCTCCTGTCTACCTCTATAAAAAACTAACATGGACTCAAGAGTACCATACGAAAAATACACGAGGTAGAAGCAACAATGCCTTAATCATACCGAAACACCACACGTCAGGTTTTAAGGGTGGATTCAAGTATTCTGCTTCAAAGATCTGGAACGACCTTCCACCACCCTTAAAGCTTAGTATGTCTTATGTATCATTCAAGTATAAATACAAAAGGATACTCTTGAACAAACAGACAGCAGAATCAACACGCAGGTAAAACAATTTTTTATTACAAATATTCCCATCCATATACACATACATATATATTTTCATTCATATATAATATATAATATATACGCCCTATCTATCTGAATTATTTAAATATCTATGTAAGTATAATACATAATATTGTTTATTTTATTTTATAATATATATATATATGCATATTATATCATGTACACAATATGTAGACGTATTTATAAATTTTTACCTTTATTTATAGGAACAGTTATAGACGTAATTTTATTATTAGTATTTATTATATAAATGTAGGACCTCGGAAATACGCGGGCAGACTGAAAATCAGCGCTGTTCGGGTGTTAGCCCACAGCATGGCTGAGTCTGTTCCGATTGCCTAATACGTGTTTACTTTTTAAGTTAAGTTAGTCTAAGTTTTTGTTGGCAATAAAGCTTTTTTTTCTTTCTTTCTTTCTTTCAAGTGTTACAAAAATCAAACACACGTTAACTATTGGAAATTAATAATCAAATGACGCATATATAAATGTTGTTTGACAATATCTAGATTGACACTATAAAAATTATGCCATTTAAGTAACTTGGGAAGAGAAACATAGTTTATTGAATGTAAGTTGTATAATGTTAATTTTGTAACAGCGCCATCTATGAGATTTCGTAAAAATCAAATCAATTTACATGTTAACACTACTGAATACACTGTTGAAAATTAATAATTTAAATATAATCAAGTTATTTATTTAACTCTTTAACCCATATCTTCCCTTCCCTATAAGGTATATTTCGTGTAAATAATAAATATACTACATTTTTTTAAAGAGAGGGTAGATGTTTATTATTTTAAGTAAAACTAGACACCATTATCTACAGTTAATCTAATATTGATTGTGTTCATTAGTTACAATTTTAAAAATCTTCATGTTTTATAAATTTACTAGCTTACCGCCCGCGGCTACGTCCGCTTTGTCTAAAACCTAATAAATTATATACTAAAACCTTCCTCTTGAATCAGTCTATCTATTAAAAAAACCGCATCAAAATCCGTTGCGTAGTTTTAAAGATTTAAGCATACAAAGGGACATAGGGACAGAGAAAGCGACTTTTTTATAGGTACTATGTAGTGATATTTATAAAGCAATTGAATGCCATAAAACCAAAATTATCAAATGCAATCTTCGTGTTTTGTGAATTTTCACCATCATGCGTTCCCACAAAAGGTAAGTTGTTACTTATAGGTATTTATTTTTTATAATGATAGCAATTCATGTTTTTTGTTGGTATATTATAATATTACACTTTTAGAATGAAATAATAAAATGATGAATTCTTTTATATATGACTTTTACAAGATTTTGAGGTGCATTGGAAACAGTAGTTTTTGATAAAATTTTATTTGTAAGTAGCTTTTTTTATAGATTTACAGTTAACTTTTGATTTTTTTATTTACAGATTCAATGCTCATTATATTATATCGCCTTTGGAAGACGATTTCTGCTGACAATTTTACAACACCACTTGAAAATTGATGATTTGATGATAAAGATAGTGGTAGCGAGGATTAAGTGGAAATTAGTAATCATCCGCTTCGTCAATTTTTGACTGAAGTTAATGTCCAACGTCCAATGGTTTAATCATTGGAAGTATCTCGGGAAATTTTGGAGGATATTTTTCAGGAAGGAGAGGAGGGGCAGCCAACCACATATCAAACTACTACGTTTTAGTATATATTGCCAAATGAAACGTAAATTTTGCACTCACAACTGTACAAGTAATGTTTTTATTTTGACTTTGCGGTTATCTCATTATAAAAAAGACGTGTGGCACTCGGGGACTGCCGCAGTAAAGCTATTGCATAGCATGCCTTCAAGCCACACATCCGAGCCAGTCGGAGTGGGGAGCGTGAGGTTTTTTCGTTACGGAATTTCTCGATTCGGTCCCCACGCTCAAGGCCCGCGATAGAAGCTATGCAATATAATATATCGTTAATAATATTTATCGTTATGGCTATCGAGGTACCGACCGTACTGGGATGAGAGTACATGATATACTCATCATCCAGGATTGCTTAGAGCATTTTCACACTGAAAAAGATTTTTTCTTTGAATCGTAGTTGCTTCATTTATTTATTTTTAATCATTTTACATAATATGTTTTATATTTGCCCATTTTCATTATATTTTATAAATAAAATGGAACCAACATAACTTTGTTGTGTATCATTTCTCTATTAATAACCCGTAGGCATATTTTCCGAGCGCCCCATTTAAAGTGCGGTCCTGAAATTATAAAAAGTTAATGTATAATTTTGCCTAATATAAGCTATTTTTAGATAAAAATAACTTATTTATTAAAATTTAGTAGATAAAAGAAATTATGTTACGATTTTATGAGAAAACACAGTATATTTATTAGGCGGCGGTGATCTCTTCCAGGCAAAAGATATTCATCAGCTCAATAAAATTGAATAGTATGTTGTTAGTTATTCTTTAAATTCACAGATTGTAATGAGCATTTCCGCATGCAAGTTGTATCGTAGTTTAGATATATCATAGTTTTGACACATTAAAGTTCCAACAAAACCCTCAAATTTTTGAGCAGAGTTGAGCAAGATAATTTGAAAAATGTGCTGTGTTAAGTATTATAGAAAAGGTTAGTTCGTTGGTAATTATTATTTACATGTTGTTAGTAAAAATAAACTTTGACTAACAGTCAAAGTATATTTTAACTAATACTACTTAATACTAACTAAGTATTATACTTATGTTCAGTATTTATCTGTATTAATATTGCTTGGTAATTAATATATTTTCATGTCGTATACCTAATTATAAACATAAGTTTGATGTGTAATTAGCTGGATTTATTTTTACACACTCACAGACTTATATTTTATGTTAAAATAGTGTTAATAGTGTAAATCATAATATTTTTTCACAATTAAAAATATTTCCTTTTTGCTGATGGTGTTGGCATTGAATTAAACCGCGCGGTCGTTTCGTTCACAAAAAGTGATGTTATGAGGATCATATTCGGTCCTCATATCATCAAAAATCTGTGCGAAAACAATAATCACGTGTGAGGCCCTCACGGCAGATCGGGGCGGTCTGACGCGAAGTAGGGACAGCGTTGTCACTGTATCGCTCTTGCCACGCTGTTCAACAGACTTATTCGATAGTTCAGTTTTGTGTTAAGACCGCTGTGACAACCAACCCGTGAGACAACCAAACCCGGTCTCCCCTACTATCC
>CAJQZM010017006.1:0-11638 GCA_907164665.1 Colias nastes | reverse complement strand
AAAAAAAAGTACTTTAATATATTTGTTGAATGTTTTTCTTCCAAATCGGTGCTGTATTTATGCCGTGAAGGCAACGTCGACAGACGGATAAACTCTAGCATTCATAGATCTTCATATATTATAATACGAATTGAGAATCTCAAACTTTTCTGGAACGTTCTAGCAATTACTATTGACTATTGAGATTTAAATTGTATGGTTAATGTGCAAATATGTCGATTTTCAGCTCAGGCCCAGATGGATACGCGGGCGGAGCACCGGGACCGCGTATTGATCCGCGCAATTTGTGGTGATGTGTGAATGTAGGATATGGCATTTATTTAACTATTTATTTATTGTTTAACATTAAGATACCTACATCCTGCTAATAGGTATTATACGTGAAAGGTTGTAGGTAATAGTGAGTGTTTGTTATTTATTCATGTAAAATCCACTGATCGGTTCGCCACAAAACAACCTAAATAAATTTTCAAGCTCATCTAGTTAAAAAAATTACATACATAATTATATTTTGTTTGATTTCGTCGTAGTAAATATTTAGTGTTTGAGTATGATATTTAATAATATTTCAAGTCGTGTAAGTTTATTTTACCATGTTATATAAATATTTATATCTAAATTAGTATCATTGTAAAAAAATAAAACACTTGTAAGTAGTATTGTAAATATACATATTGCCACAGCATTAGATTTGAAATGGTCCTACATACAAAAAGAAATGATGATATCAATTATTGATAAATTCAACAATAATTAATATAAATATCTCATGGTATTTTAAACCAGTACATGCCGTATCCAACGCATCGTACATTGAAGTTAGTTTGTTAGACTGAGCAAATATTGAACCCTCAAATGTTGGACACTATAAGCACTTGAAAGGCACTTGATGACTCTTCATTTAGACACATTTCATTTTACGTGTAACAAATTCTCCAAAATTAAATTCTTTTTTTTTCTTGACAAAATAATTGAACGTCAATAAAATTTAATCAAAGTTTAAATTGGACGGTTACCTTGGTTACTCCGAATTGACAAATTAACAAACTTTGATTTATATTAAAATCTCATTAAAATTGTGAAGGCTAACAATTTATGTTGCTTTGCTAATAAACAAATTTGTTTGTACCTACAATCAACACATCACATGAATTATTAATACTTATACTTACATCTTTTTCAATTAATTTATCTTCCATAACAAATGACAATCCGATCACGCCCACAGATACACAAAATTAAGAAGAAAAACTCATACCAACAGTTGCCGAAACCACGCCAAGTACAAACCGTTCGATACCAAACCAAAGTTGCCAAGCCAAGGGTCATTCACCCCTGGCGTATAGCCAAGTGGGTTATGTTATGGTTAACACAATTTGTCGTGCCTTCGTCACATGTCTATACTCTTTACTTGTAAACAATACGTGTAGATGACATAGTATATTATTAGATTATCTGTGATGGCATGTAATGGATGCATTGATAAATTGAAAGTTGGCGGTTTGATTGGTTGATTTTCATTTTCAAAATATTACTACTATAAACCGGCCAAGTGCGAGTCGGACTGGCGCTCATAGGGTTCCGTATAAACCTGTTTTTTATATGCTGTAACTGTAAATAATTACTTTTCATAAATTTTCTTTTATCTGTACTATAAGACTTGAACCTAATTTGAAAATTTTGTGATCACGGAGTACCCAGTAAGTTTTGAGTCCCTTCCGAATATCAAAATTTTCGCAAATTTGCATTTATAAGTTTGATTTTAATACAGCTTCGAGCGACGGTAGACTTGAGTATTCAATATGAATTTCAGCTTGATACCTCCACGCTTTCCGGAGAAAAAGGGTCTTGACTCTTGACAGACAGGCCGTCAGACAGACGGAAAACAATGTGATCCTACTAATAACGGTTCCGGGGTTTTCCTTTTGACGTTCGGAACCCTAGAAAATATGTATTCGAGTTTGTTTTTTGAATGCGCTTATCTCAGAAACTGATTACTGGACCTATTCAAAATTATTTAACTTTTGGTAGGCTACATGATATGTAGGGACCACGAGTGAAGCCGGGGCGGACTGCTAGTATGAAATATAATTTAAATGCACATTTGTGCTTTAATTTTAACAATTGAGCTAGAGATGAGCAGACAGAAAATAGGAATAATAGTTTTGTACATGATATAATATATTAGTTATAATGAATTTATTTAAGGGTAGCGTGTTTACATTCAATTGACGGTTATCGTAATAGGTACTAAACGGGGTTATTCGCGGGTTCTTTGTAGGTCATTGCCGAAATAAAGACGTAAAGATAACCTTCAAAAGTCAGCAATACTACGTTAGGAAATATATTTATTAATTCTTCCAGAAAATATTTTTGAAAAAATAAACATACGTGTACTGTCATAAGAAGGTCATAAATCACTAAAAAGTCTTGTTTTCATTAGTAGGTACTTACTTTATTTTTAATAGATACGTTTAATCAAGCAAAATATTTCCCATATATTTTGCTCACTTAAAGTAGCAGCCGCCATATTTTTCAGACATAAAAGGAAAACATAAATTAAACCCTTACGCCGCCATTTCTATCAAACCATTGAAATTTGAACATTTCATGAGAAGTAAATATTGAATAGGAATATACGTTTCTGTAGTTCCCAGTTCCCTTTTAGAAGGCATTTATTTATTTATTTTATTTATTTAATACAATAACACAATTCATCATCACTACATAGTATAAAACAAAGTCGCTTTCTCTGTCCCTATGTCCCTTTGTACGCTTAAATCTTTGAAACTACGCAACGGATTTTGATGCGGTTTTTTTTAATAGATAGAGTGATTCAAGAGGAAGGTTTATATGTATAATAACACCCATTAAATAGTGGAGAAGTACTGTTATTTTTGAGGTTTCTAATGTGATGTCGTAAAAAATTACATTTTTTCCGCTTACATTGCAAACGCAGGCTGAACCCTACGAGTTTTATCAAAATAATGTACTTACTAAGTATTATACACATTGAAAAGGTCTACAGAAAAGTCCGCGATGGTATATGTCTATCTCTTATGGATAACCCACAATAACTTTTTTTTGTCATTAACTTTTTACGACAAATAATGGTTAATTTTCGAAGCGATTTTAACCAATACAGCATTAATCCTTAACCAATTAAATACCTTGAATACATTGTTCATTTAATATAGATCTATATGGCCCTTTACACCGTATGATTTAACTTTTAAGTGAATATTTTCGAAGATATTACAGATTTAAAAATTGCGGGACGTAGCGTTTGCGGCGGTACCGGCCGGCCGCCCGGCTATATATTTTATACCCGTGCGAAGCCGGAGCGGGCCGCTATGTTTTTATATACAACGTTCACAGTTTTTCTGTAGTGTATTTAGTATCAGCATTGCACCCGTGCGAAGCCGGGGCGGGTCGCTAGTTATACATTAAATTAAACTGGCGCAAACATAATCTCTTTAGAGATTTACCGCATTTGAACAGATGGATTAGGTACCTGATGGAAAATGTTCAGCGTTTACAATTTGCACCCATAAATTGTAAAGGTACTCTTTTTTCTTATTTGGACGTGTTATTGGCCCAGTGATATATATGGGCATTTTTATTATAATTGGACATAAGGTTGAAGCTTACAGAGTCGCTTCGTGGGTTCCTATTTCTATACGGTTTCAAACGTCGACCCTGACCAAATCTATTCGAAACAACTGGATTGTTTCTATTATCTCATTGTTTCCTATTTTTCACTCGGTCTATAACATTTGTAACTGTTTAGTACATTTTATACACCATGCACTGTAAACCACAGGATATATTTATAGCCAATTAAATATTTAATCACACTCTTAATTTGAGAAAAGCCTACCAGTCTTCATAAGTAGTATTGAATGTATAAGATATCTATAGCTTTGAAATATCTTTTGCGGGGAATGTATTAATGTGAACAAATCTGGCAACACTTGGACATAAAATTTAGTAGCTAACAATGAAACAGACATTATTGCATTTCTGAACCCAGCCTGGTCGATAACCAGCCTGGCTAGACAGGCAATGCCCTTGTCTGGATTGTCTAGCAGATAAACTATCTCAGGTAGATTTTATATGAAAATGTTCCCGGAATTAGGTGCAAGTGCAATAATCTACCGTGAAACGAAGTATGTTCCTCTACAATATAAACGTCTGGGCTTTTATTTAAATTTCTGGTTTGTAACTGGACGCGAATTTTGTTGAAGATAACACTAAAGTTTACATTGATGGAGCAATCTAATCTATCAAACTATAACGCTTGTTCTATAAAACATAATATACTTACAGATAACAGATGTCGATTATTTTTAAAATAGTATAGTATAATTTCAAAATCTTTTGGAGGTCCTAGGTCCGTGGTAAAGAAAATAATGTAACTGCGTGAAAATAAAGGAATTCTATTTCTAATATAATACAAAGGATAATTTATTTTGTCATTTTTACCAAGCCTCAAAAGTGTTTATTTGCCATCACAAATAATATATGTACATTATATTACAATAAAACTGTATTTATTTATATTTAAAGGATTTTATTTCGTTATTTAAATGTATGTATACTTATTTTATTCAACAACAGCTTCTATAAATAAGAATTCCAAACTAGTGAATGTGGGCGTATCAATTTATGATAGTATAATAAATCAGTCTTTATATATTTTAGGCTCATGTAAAAATTGGTCCAAAAGAGAAATTATAATAATATGTCCTTTATTATTTAACTATTCACTGGAGCACGTTATTTTTTCTACTTACAGAATATTTTACTTTCAGTATTGTTTGGTTAATAGTGGTCAACAGCAGTGTACTGAGCCGATTAAGTCACCCTCAGACCTTCGACATAGCTTAACGATTTCTATTGAACAAAAGGTATCCATTTGCTCTAATCGCAATCAGTAATTGAACAGAAAAAACAATAACGACGTGAACTCGAAGCTACTTTTGAAAATGTGTAAAGACATCTTAAATTAAAGATCATAATAATTATAAAGTTCGGAAATTTTACGAAATAATTTCGGTTTAGCGACAAAGCAAGGTTTGACTAATAGTAGTATTATACCTACTAATATTAACTTCGTAACTTGTATTTTATATAATTTTTTACCTCAAATATAAAGGTTAATTGAAGATTGAAGACCTAAAAAACACACCTTAAACAAAATAAAGGGAAGCCCAAATGAATTTCTTGGAAGATCTTCACAAGAAATAAGTATCGTCTTTAGAAATAGCGACTCAATTAAATTAGAAAATATTTTTACGTTTGCTAAAAGCCTTAGGCGTGTCTCTTGACGTTTATCTTAGTCTCAAGGACAATTGAGACTTTGTAGTGTTTCCTTCGAATATATTGCTTTGTATTACAAATAGGTGATACAGAATTTCAGTAATTTGAACCGAATTGTTTGAGAAATGTGCTCACTTTAATAAAATTTTAGACATAATTGATAGGTATGTTAAATTAGAAGCGTTTCAGAATTCGGACCTATCCAATCGGCAATAAAAGTATATAAAGTATTTCCTTAGTTCACGATGCAACTACTACCTATTATTTTATTTTTTGTGAATAACTCGATATGAATTTAATAGTCTAGCAGCAGTAGCGCAGCAGGATTAGTGCGCTCATCGTTTTTTTTTGTTGCGCTTCAACTCTTATTTTATAATTAGGGGAATAGATATCTACCGGTTTGCGAAATTTGGCCGCTAGTATTTTTAAAATTTTAAATCTTATAAGTACCCTATAAGATTTGAACTTAAGTAACTACTTATTACCTAAATATATTTTTTATAAAACTTTTTTCTCCGGGAAGTAACAATAGCATAGTATGTAGTTTTTATCGTATAATAACACAACTTTTATGAAAGAATTTAATATCAGAAAACAACCGAGGGACCTTTCCTTAACTTGGGATATTTCTATTCACAAATTGAGGGTAGAAAGCAGGTCATGTTAATGAATTATGTATGCCTACTGTCATGAGCAGCTATATCAGTGTGGTCGATTGAAAAGAATAATTCCTGATGCAAGCTAGTTTCTTCGAATGTTTTTTTACAAAAAAACGTCAATTTTTTGTAGATAGTGGTATATTTTTTACCGGCATATTATTCCATAATTAATAAGTCAATGATTACCCATACCTATGCCAATTTATTATTCCATTTATGGAAGTTGCCGTAAAAAAACACAAACATAATCGATATAAGGAAAAACCATGAATAGGAAGGTCCAGAATAGAATAACAACGTGCCCGATTTTAGAACAATCCAAGTTTACCTCCATTTTTGCGTTCCGTACCCACATCTCGCGTGCACACAGTGTTCTATTGTGTTCGTCTATCAATAAAAACCACGTACATTATAACGTGCACAAATTTCTGTGCACGTAGTTGGAAAGCGGAGATAGTTGAGCGCATGCGTGGTTAGCAACAACAAGCCTCTCGACTCAGACGAGGCGCACCATTACAACGCGACGCTCTTTTCTAAAATCCAAGTTTTAAATTAATTTTGTATGAAAGGCACCGTGTTACTGTGTATACGTTAATATTACATGGTATTGTACTGTTGTGTTGTGGAATTGTTAGCTGAAATGGACTTTTTAATACACCACCGCCAGTGAATGTGTGATTTCGGTCAGAGAAATCTCTGAGCGATCCAGCAAGAGCAGTAAGTTATTTAAAATGTATATGTACCCACTAGAAATAAATTACATGTTTGTAAAGGGAAATACGCTTTAATTAAATACGCCAAAGATATTATATATATCAGATAATATTAACCATGTGGTGTAAATATTTAATGTTTTCTATACTTACTTAATATTATAAAGAGGAAAGGTTTGTATGTATGTATGTATGGTTTTCACGCATAAACTACTGAACCGATTATAATGAAATTTAGCACACATATAGAGGGAACTTGGATTAACACATAGGTTAGGTTTTATCCCGGAAATCCCACGGGAATGGGAACTATGCGGGTTTTCCTTTGCAGGCGCAGGCGGAAATCTAGTAAATAATAATTTTATCGAACATGTTAAATAATAAATTCTCACATTAATTAATTGTCACAGCTTTAAAATTTTTAAGTATTTAACTTTATATCGAAACGCTAATGTGTCAGTAGTTCTTCTTATTATAATATTATTATTTATGTTCGCACTGTTATAATTCCTACTTGACTTGGAAGTATTACAGAAGTTTTAAATGTATTTAATAATATCAAATGAAATACCATAGTAGGTATATTATATATTTGAATATATTATTAATCGCACTATATATATTGAACTTACTTTTTATACATTATCTAGATTACAGTATAATACAGTATCTACCTATAGTATAGTTAATAATATAAAATGTTATAAGAATCATTGCTAATCTCCCAGGCTGAAAGAAAAAGAATCGTTTATTCTACAGTAAAATTCTCTCTTTGTCTCATTAAATTTAATAAAATTACGGGAGTTTTCATGAATAATTAAGACGAATTTTTATGAAGACCTTTGTTAAAAAGTTTTAGAAATTATCTTGTTTCTTTGATTGGTTCGTTCCTGTTTTTGTTTTTTCTTATTATTGACTTTCAGCAAAATTATAATAGGTATTTATGAATACCGTATCTAACATTTACACATTAAACAAATTCAGCGAACATGTTTATAGAATCCGTAATATAATACATTCCACGAATTTATATCAAAATATGTATATAATATGATACCTAGGTACATTATACATTTGATGTAAATTCGTGGCTTCTTCCATTGATCGTTTTCCGGATATATTTGGTAACGTGAGTTAATTTACATATTAATTCAATGTTATCAATTAAACTGAAGTATGTATTTTGATGATATTATGAATGAATGAATGAATTAAAGCTTTATTGTACACACCAAAGTAAAGAAATAACATTAAAAAAATATACATAAATTGCACAATAGTCGCCCTTATGGATACAGATAATGTAACTAATATGGAATAGGAAAGAATATTCGGAACTAGAATAACAATACAGTCAGAACTTTCGTTATAAATGTTAGTAAACCTAGTAATAAAATACACCTTAATAATTACATCTATACATGCAAAACATTAATTCGTGAGACAAAAGTCACGATACGCTATTTTCAACAACCAGCTGTGAAATATATGGTTTATTTCGGACGATTAAATCTCATTTTTATTTGATGTTAAAAAGGGTTATGTGCCTATTTTTTTTAAATAGTGTTCAATTGTTCATTGCTATGACTCGTTTTTAAACCTATAAACAAATTATCCCCTATTCAAGCCCACTATTTCAAGCTTTTGAAGGAAAAAATAAGTAGGTAGTCCATGGTTAGGTTCAATTGGGTTGCGTAGTATTAAACATATGTATGGCTATGAATAAATAAACATAAATTCATTTTCCTAAAATATATACATATACTCGGACACAAGGAACAAAACAAGATGAAAAGATCATCTTGCTTGCATGACACTTGTGGGCAGCGTGTTTGTGCATAATGCGATAATCCAATATCCTAATTCATATATGGCGAGCGGTGAATGCACTAAATTCTGTGTCCACACTTCTTGAAGTCGAGTTAACGTTTATGTGAAGTAAAAGTGGCTATAGTATAGAATCTTTAAAATAGCATGCATATGCGTATACACATATACATATACGCGTATTAAAACACGATTTATTTTTTATATAATCTAATTCAAAATTCTCATATATTACAGAGATTTGAGGGGAACTGTAAAGTTAAGTAATAATTAATATTAGCTACTGGCTACGCCCGCGACTTTGTTCGCGTAGGAGTCGATGAGTCGCGGTTTATTGCGGTTTATAGCGTATCGTGACTTTTGTCTCACGAATTAATGTTTTGCATGTATAGATGTAATTATTAAGGTGTATTTTATTACTAGGTTTACTAACATGTTTTGGCTATTCGTCGAAACAACTGGGCACATAGGCCTATAGTACTTGTAAAATACATATATAAATTCTCCCCTGCCTTCTATAGTCTGAAACTACTTTTTAAAGAACAACGTGGCTTTTCTTTTTCTTTAAATATCATTAATTAAACTTGACATGAAAAATATTAGTATAGTTTCTATATTCTTAGTGTGTTTTAGTATTTCATTTTTATTATTTATGCGAAATCCCCTGTTGAATATTACCTGTTACTCCTCTTTTGTTATTGTGTGTTCCATAAGCTATTTTCATTCATTTACCAGATCGAGGATTACATAAAAGCCTTTCGAGACAAAAGATAAGTCTATATACACTGTAACCTCGAAAATGAAGCCAAAAAAAAGGTAAGTATTTGCGTATAACAATATGGGCATGGGCTTATATATCACTATAATACACGGTGGGACTATAAAACTAGTATTGCGTAATTGTGTATTTTATATATGTAGGTACGGTCAGCCAAGAAAGTGGTGTACCAGTTTTGATTTAGTTTCCCGGTCATCGAAAATTACAACAAGGTTCGTTATAAAAAGATATTACTGAAAGAGACAACATTATCATGACGTAAACCTATGTATTTAGTATTCATACGTCATATGTCACATATAAGTACATGACATTTTAACCTTTAGTATAAATCAAGGTATAAATGAAAAGGACATTAGTTTCTACAAAGCAATTGAAATGTTTCCAAACAAAAGTAATAAAAACTATTTAAATAGACAACCGAATTCCATTTGAAAAAGAAAACTGACAATTGACATTTTGTCAAATATATGCAAAAAATCGATATATTTTCCGTGTTATTTTTCAATCAACTGCATATAAAATCATCCCAATGCCTGCCAACTTGACCATTGCCGAAAGAGCACAAA
The DNA here is from genome assembly GCA_907164665.1 of Colias nastes. Lineage (NCBI taxonomy): Eukaryota > Metazoa > Arthropoda > Insecta > Lepidoptera > Pieridae > Colias > Colias nastes. The sequence goes on along the minus strand of CAJQZM010017006.1, from coordinate 1,770 downwards.
TAATTGCCCAATTTAATGAGGGAAGCAGTATCAGTGCGATATCCCGGAATTTGAATATATCGAGGCATTCTGTCCGCTTTTGGATTCGTCGTGAAGGAGAGGAGGGAAGTTTGTTGGATCACAGAAGAAGTGGTCGCCGGCCTGCACTCTCCAATAACGATAGAGAATTCATGAGACGGGAATATGAAATCAATGGTTTTAAGCCCACAAAACATTTTGCGGAGATGTTCGATGTGAGTGCCCAAACAATAAGGAATCATCTACATTACATGGGGTTGCACCACAGGCATTACGCCAAGAAAATATATTTGACGGATGCTCACAGACTTGCTCGTCTGAACTTCGCCAGAGAGCACTTAGAGTTTGATTGGTCTAATACAGTGTTTTGTGATGAAAAAACGTTTAAATCCAGTCAGCATGGACGTCTTCACCTTTGGCGATATAATTCAACACGGTATAAAGATGATCATGTAATCCCAAATAGAGAATCAGGTCGAATTTCCGTAAATATTTGGGGCTGGATGAGTGCGGATGGTGTAGGAGAATTGTGTTCTCTACCTCCTCGAGCGACGGCTGTAAATTATATCGACGTGCTTCAGAATGCAATGCTACCGACAGTCCGTAATGTTTACCCGGAGAACGAAGTGCCACAATTTGATTTTGTTCAAGATAATTGTTCAATTCATAATGCGAGGATCGTAAGAGCCTGGTTTCGTTCACACACTGACGTAAGGGTAATTCAGTGGCCCTCAAGATCGCCGGACCTCAACCCGATAGAAAATCTTTGGGGCCTTATGGTCCAACGATGGTCGCATCAAAATGAAAGAACCAAACAAGCTCTTATTAGTCACTGTAATTATATTTGGGAAGAAATGCGGGGAACCGATATTTGCTCACGGCTTGTTGGTTCAATGAGGTCTCGTCTTTTAGAGGTTATAGAGGCCAACGGCGGTTACACCCGTTTCTAATTTTTAAAAATTTTCAATATCTTCTAAATATTACTATATATGCTATGTTTTTGTTTGTTATAAGTATTTTAAAATTGATTGTAGAAATTTAATAAAAGGATAAATCTATTTTTAGCTTGTTTTTTATTGATATTGTAATTACAAGTTTACAGAAATTGTAGGTTTGTGGATTCGCCTTGTGCCTTTACAATTTTATGTAACTTGTTGATTACAATTCTGAATTTGTAGATACAATTTTGTCATCAAAATCTACAGCCCCCCGCCGTTGATTTTACGACGTCATTGGTTCCATCAAGTTCAAACTAAGAACAGCTGTCACGTTACAAACAGTAATAGTCGTTATCAATAATCAGATAAAGACAGCAATAGAAGTTGTCAGATCGATCTGCAAGCGAAACTAATCTTTATCACCTATGAATCTGCAAGCGATATTCAAACTTAGGGTGGTACACCACTTTCTTGGCCGACTGTACAATAAGCAAAAACCTGCGTTGCGAGGATGGGTGAACAAAAAAAATAACTACATCGATATTTTTTTTAAGTTGCGCTACTTATAAAATTATTAGGTTTTATTTTTGCTATATACGTAAAGATTTTTTTTTTTTTTTATATCTTTATTTAATACGAGAGTTTGATCATACTTGATCATGTCACTCTCAAAAATAAAATCAAAGCATAACAAAACAGATTATTCTAACAGTAAAGCATAATAATTATCTACCGTCTACTTACACCTAAGGATACAATTTTAATTACTTCATTTGAGGTCGGACAAGCTAAGATCATTTAATACTGCAATATG
>CAJQZM010016999.1:0-12300 GCA_907164665.1 Colias nastes | reverse complement strand
ATGAATAACTACGCAAAGGTTATATTTCGTTAACTACATATATTTATCCGTATGTAATTAATATTCAACCTATGCGACCAACCCGCGTCCCGACAAGCCCGTAACCGTCCGTGCATAGCGCACGAACTGTTTATATACGAGTTACCGTGTGAGCTTTCTTAGGCTTAGCACGCACTGCGGTTAAACGCGAGCAGCACAGGAATAGCTGAAAACGCAAAACCGCATACAAACACGCATTGCGGCTCGCGTTTTGCTTAATTTTATGTCAGTACCATCATGGATTTCTGGCGAGTAGCATGTGTTGTGGCTTTGATTTTGAAAATAAGAAGCAAAAGTCGTAAACAACGCCGCCACCATAAGTACTGGGTACATCCGCTAACAGATCAAAGACATTTATAAGGATACTTTTGCAAAATGTACAACGATGTGCGAGAGCATCCCGATAAATTTTTTAATTACTACAGAATGTCTATTAGTACCTTTGATAAATTATTAGTTAGTTAGTTAGTTAGCACTGCAAATAACGTCTATCCTCTGCGCTCGCCCAGTCGAGACCGAATATAAAACCGAATGCGGTTAAACGCTGTGCGTGCGCTACCATACTATTACTATAGGACACAAAAAAAAACGCGCGTTTGCAAACCGCGATCAAAATGTAGCAAGTTACGTTTTTAAAATCAGTCACTGAAAAACGTCACTAATGTGTGCGCTTGTGTAGAAAACTATGTGTTACATTTTTTTGCGGTTTCAGACCTACGATAAAACGCGTACGTTTAACCGCAGTGCGTGCTAAGCCTTAATGCTACACTTGAAATTCGATAACTCGTAAATTGGCTTGTCGTCGCTACAATGTACTGTATTGGCTCTGTGTTACCTGTGGTGTTACTCACTGATAACGGGATATTACTTGCTCTGTGATAACGGGGCTTTCCAAAGGGGCTTTCCCTGTCGGCTGTCAATGACAATTATTATACTACTTGCTCTCAGAGCAAGTAATATAGTAATTAGTCACATAATTAGTCTAAATAAAAGAGCAATGCTCTGTGACAATTACTAGTAGAGTAGAGACGTGGTAGAGACGATTTAGAAATACTAATACCTAAGTATATTTTGATTTTTAAAACTTTATAAAAAGTTATTTATAACCAGAATGTGTTCTTTTAAATAGTATTTCTAAACAATATCTAGCTAAAATGAGAAACATGACGTCAAGCTTAACTAATTTTACAAGGCATGATTCATATCCGTATTTGAAGCTAGCTATACATTAGTACTGTTATAGATTTTCAATTAAAAGTGTGCCATAAAAATTTAATTTAACCTTATAAGCAAAAGCAGGTAAGATAATATTATCTATTTATATATTTTGTTCACTATACATACACATTATACAGTGTATAATGTATACAAACCAATATTTTCAGAGATGGCGATAGAAACATTTATTTTCTTTGACATTGAAACCACCGGACTGCCACAATTTGAAAAGAACAGAACAAAAATAACGGAATTAGCATTTATTGGTGTTTCCCGTAAAGATATAGAATCATGCACGAGTATACCTGTAATGAATAAACTGTCCTATGTTTTTAATCCAGAAAGAAACATTCAGCCTGAAGCTGCATGTATCACTGGCTTGTCAAATGCATGTTTAAAAAATCAAGCGACATTCAAAAATAGAATTGAAAGTTTGAACTCATTTCTAGAACAATTTCCTAAACCAGTGTGTTTGGTAGCACATAATGGGAATAGATTTGACTTTAAAATATTAAAATCAGAATATATAGACGCAAACAAGGAGCTACCAAAAGATTTGCTCTGCCTCGATTCAATGAGTGGCTTCAGAAAAATTATTGACAATACTATTGAAATTCCTAAAAAAGATGTACAAAAAACTCCAAACATATCAGTGTTAGATGAAAGTTTGTTAACAGATGATGAAGATTGGCCGGAATTGAATACCAGTAATGAAGACTGGGAGGAAATAGACAAATTGGTTGAATCATTCAAAAATATCTCTACCGGATCAGATAAAAATAAATCACACAAAAAAGAGAATAAAAACCATAAATTAAAGAGCAAAGAAAGCAAAGTGTCATATAAATTGACAGATTTGTATAGAAGGTTCTGCAAAAAAGATCCTATAGACTCACATAGAGCAGAAATTGACTGTATCATGCTTTTGGAATGTGTTTTAGCGACAAAGGAATATTTTTTATCATGGGCTGATACAAACTGCAAATTAATAAGTGATATAAAACCACTGGTACGTAAATAATATAATATAACAAGAATCTATATTTTTTAAAGAATGAGAGTTGAGAAATAAGTTAATTAGTGAGTTTAAAGAGATTTTAGGTTCTCTGAAAAGACTACAAAGAAATAGTAGTATGCTATCTATTTACTCATTTGATTAAGGGGATGTTTGACATCATTTATATTATTTTAAATTATTATTATTAGGTTTAAGTGAAGCAATTATTATTCTTATTATAGTCAAATTATTTAATTTTTATTACCTACTAAGATTTAAACAATTATTATACCTAATAATCATCACAGATATGTGTATTTTTATTATATAGATTAGAAATGTATGCTAATATTTAATACCTATATTTTAAATGACTGAAAATTGTTATTTTATAAAAAATATAATTCATTACATAGTAATCCTGGTTTAATTTCATGCTTTGTTTTATTATTATAGGTATTTAAATAATGTTATGTTGTATGTTATGTTATAATATTACTAGCTGTGCCCTGCGGTTTTACCCGCAGTGCTCCACTCCTGTTGGTCATAGTGTGATGATATATAGCCTATAAGCTTCCTCGATAAATGGGCTATCTAACACCGAAAGAATTTTACAAATCGGACCAGTAGTTCCCGAGACTAGCGCGTTCAAACAAACAAACAAACTCTTCAGCTTTATAATATTAGTATAGATGTTATGTTATATTATGACTTTTAGTGCCAAAAACTATTCTGTTAAAAATGGTTACTTGGAATGGAATATATTTAAATACTAGTTGCGCCCTGTGGTTTCACCGTTTTTCCTTTTAATCCTTATGTTCCTGTGGGAACATCAATATCGAAAACAACCTTAGTTACTCATTATAACAACAGCTATCTGGCAGTGAAAGTCCCGTCAAAATCGGTCCAGCCCTTCCTGAGATTAGCCAGAACAAACAGAAATACATAAAAAAATTGAAAAAAATATTATTTGGTATATGTCCACTTGTACAGTGTATGTGCATATGGATACATTTAATAAAAATTGGTTAAGTCTTGGTTAAGTATATTAAAACAGACACTACAATTTCATTATTGACCGTATCGATTAATAAACCAAAAAATACTTACAAACAAACGAAAAGGTTTAGTGGTCATTTAATTAAAATATCTAGATTTGTTCAGATTTCACTTAATTGCCAATTTTTATTTAAAAAAAATTAACTATTTTTTTTAATATATTATTTTTAAATACGATTTTTTCAATATAGAAACTTATGTGATGACAAGGAACAACGTCATCGTAAATGTTAAACAACTGTCAATTGTGAATTTGATATTGTGTCAACTGTCAATGTCATAGTTTTCGCCGAATAAAATTCCAACAAAATTACCTTCTTTTTCACTAACATATAGTTGGCCATAATTTATTAAATAGTAGTCTCGTGGAATATTATTAATAAGAGGCAATCTCAATCATGGCGCGAAGATATCGCGATGCGGCTGCAAAATTACAGGAAAATGTTCATAAGCATTTAAAAGAAATGAAAGACCTGTCTTCCTCTGAAGATGAGGAGCCTTACGAGCCGAGCGTCCTGGAAGGTGTATTCCAAAGCTATTGGCGAGGTGGCGGCGACAAACAGATGCTGAATAGAACAAAGAACCTTCTCGAAGAAGCTCTAAGTGGCCGGTCTGTTACGTGTTTAATTTGCATAGGATCTATCAAGAGAGTCGATGCAATATGGACTTGCGATCACTGCTTCTCTTATTTTCATCTTATATGCATTCAAAAATGGGCAAATGACTGTACAAGTCTGCGTTTAGATGAGCCTCAGGCTCCAATCGCCGTGTGTAAGCCAAAGAAAATAGAATGGTGCTGTCCGAAGTGTAGGAACTCCTATACTAAAGAGGAAATACCGCGTAAGTACCGATGTTTTTGTGGAAAAACTGATGATCCACCCTATCATCCTTGGTTAGTGCCACACACTTGCGGAGAAGTTTGCGGTAGATGTTTATCACAAGGTGACAATTGTAAGCATAAGTGTTTACTGCTCTGCCATCCTGGTCCATGCCCTCCTTGCCCCCAAACTGTTAACGGCATTTGCTATTGTGGTAAAGAACAAAAGAAAGTAAGATGTAGCACAGCAAAATGGCCCTGTGGCCAGCCATGCCAGAAAAAACTGCTTTGCAAATCTCACAGCTGCAAAAATCTATGCCATGAAGGAGACTGCCCTCCATGCACATATACTAGTCTACAAAGTTGTCTGTGCGGTTCAGAAACCATAAAAAGACCTTGCAATGACGTCAAATGGCGGTGTACAAAAGTTTGTGGCAAACCATATTCTTGTGGTTATCATAAGTGTCAAGAAGTATGTCACGCTGGATCTTGTGGCCCTTGCCCCAATTCCGGTTTGATGTCATGCCCGTGTGGTGCTAATCAACAATATGTACAGTGTCCTGACACCATAGAAACATGTTTAGGCACTTGTGGAAAGAAACATGATGATTGTAAACATCTTTGTCCGGAAAAGTGCCACAAAGGTCAATGTCCTCCGTGTCGAGTGCAGATTGAAAAGAAATGTGTTTGTTCAACACACACAAGATCATTACCATGCAGCAAGGAGTTTAAATGTGAGACAAAGTGCAGAGGCATCAGGCCATGTGGAAAGCATTATTGTGCACGTAAATGTTGTAATGGTAGCTGTCCGCCCTGTGAAAAAATATGTGACAAACCTTTACAGTGTGGAAGACATAAATGTACCACAATTTGTCACGGAGGGCCATGTTACCCGTGTACTAGAGAGTCTAAAATAACGTGTAAATGTAAAGAAACATACATTACAGTTCCGTGTGGCAGAGAGAGGAATATCAAGCCACCAAAATGTCATTTACCTTGTAAGTTTAAATATAAGTGTGGACACATAGATGAAAATAAACACACCTGCCACTTTGGGGCCTGCCCACCTTGTAAAGCTATTTGCAAAAAATCCTACAGTAAGTGCAGTCATACTTGTGAAGCATTATGTCATGAGTATGTAACAGTTGTTTTCAAACAAGTAGAAAAAGCAGTGATGCCTTGGGAAGTGCAACCACCCAAAGCTAAGGTTGTCGCGTTGGACTGTCCGCCATGCAAAATTCCCGTCCCAGTCGTTTGTTTCGGTGAACACGACACGGAGATGCAGCCGTGTCACTTGGCGGCGCGACGGTGTTGCGGCAGAGAATGCGGAAAAGATCTCGCCTGCGGTAATCATAAGTGTTCGCTTTTATGCCACTTGTACAGTTCAGATCCTAATTATCCAAATGTGCCTTTTACTTGCAAGCCGTGTAATAGAGAGTGTATGAAGCCGCGGCCCGAAAAATGTTCGCATAAATGTTCAAAACGTCAATGTCATCCTGGATCGTGTCCTCCTTGTGAGGTGAAGGAGTTTATCAAATGCCACTGTGGACTCACAGAACTATACTTAGCGTGTCGCGAATTTATAATCGCCACAGATGAACAGTTGTGTTGCAAACAACAATGTCCAAAAATACTAGATTGTGGACATAAATGTAAGAGTATATGCCACAAAGGGCCTTGTGGAGTTAATCAAGTGTGCACGAAAAAGACTAAAGTATACTGTTCGTGTGGAAATTTGAAGAAAGAAGCACCATGCAATCTTGTTAGAAATTCTGAAGTCAGTATAGCTTGTGATGACACATGCCAGGCTAAAAAACTAGCGGCACTCGCTGAAAAAGAAAAAGAAGAAAAGAGACAAAAAGAGTTGGAAGAAGAGAGAAACAGGAGAGAGCTAGCGGAGTATGAATGGAAAATGAGCGGGAAAAAGAAGAAATACAAAGAGAAGAAAGTTGTTGTTAATCAAGACAACAGAAACTTTGTTCAGAAATATTGGGTTCCTATTTTGTCAATAGTAGTTTTAATTATTTCAGTATGTATTTTTATACATCTTAGTAATTGATAGGTTGTTGATAGGCAACTAGATAGACCAGAGATTGTATTAGTTTTATAGTCTACAATTTATAAGGGTAATTTAATATTTTAATTTGAGCTATTTATTTGAAAATTAGTAATATAAATTTATATATTTTTTTTATTTTATACATAGGTAGGTACTTAGTTGTGAAATAAGTTTTCATGATTTATATAATACAAACCAGTGCATAAGTGCATTAATCAATATAATATGCCTCTCCTGAAACCTACAAGTATAATGTTAATTATGTAAAACATAATATAGTTTCCATTGTCTTATTCTTTATTAATTTTTTATATTTTTAATTTAAAGTTCATCTAATGTGTCGTCTAAACGACAATGCGTAATTATTTTGGAACATTGTCGGTTGAATTTAATTTAATAAATGGCTTTTAAAAATAAATAATTGTTTCTTTTATTATATAAGTATGAGTCATGAAACCCTTGAATTCGTTGCAACTTGCATGTAAGTCACCTATCATATTATGCATCCATATTTTATTTATTCGTAGAATGAAAGAAGACGTAGGTACAGTTCGATTCAAACTTAATGGCGGTTCGGAAGTTAGCTGCGAATGCACGAGCACGCAGTTAGCCGACCCTAAACGTTTCGGTAGAATTGTTTTCTGCGATCGTTCGATGTTCCGAGCCGCCATTAAGTTTGAATCGTACTGTAGTCGTCGTGGAATTCTCGACATGATAAAACTCAGATCCATCAGGGATTCAGCGGTAGTTAATGGTGTAAGTGATCACTTCCTCTGTGTAAGTGATGGTGGTGTACTCGACAAGTCGACAATATAATAAGGTAAAATAGGTATTTCAATAACTCTATAATCCATACCTATTATACTTATTAATATTATAAATGCGAAAGTAACTCTGTCTGTCTGTTACTCAATCACGCCTAAACTACTGAACCAATTTTCATGAAATTTGGTATGGAGATATTTTGATACCCGAGAAAGGACATAGGCTACTTTTTATCCCGGGAAAATGACGCAATCCCGGAAATCCCACGGGAACGGGAACTATGCGGGTATTTCATTGACGCCGCGGGCGGAAACTTAGTACTCTATATATCTCCTAAAAATCGAACATAATAAAAAAATATTGGCTTTGGCTATTGAATCCAAATTATTATCGTAGAGGGCAACAATTACTTGCTCTGTGGAGGGCAACGCTGACATTTATTTATGTCATCATAATATTATTATGTCAAATGTTATGACATTTCTTATCAAAACAAACAACATCAATAAATGGTAGAAATATTATATTATTATAATTTACGTATTATTATCATAATTTTACTAAACACGAAATTATTTTTATTCTCGGTAAACTTTTTGTAAATGAATGTCTAATTATGATAATCTAATGACGTGCATTTCACTAATGATTTGAATCATGTTGGAGGGACTAGGTAAGCGCATTATCATTTCTATGACTCAGTGCTGAAGTTTATTTCAAATGCAGGACGCACTGCAGAGAGATAAGCCGCTATTATAGCCGATATTTTCATTCAGCTAAATTCATAGGACTAAAGATTTCGAGTGCAGTGAACTTAGCGGTTGAGTGTTTACTGTTTACAATTTACATCAGTGTTCAACATGACTCGAGTCGCGACATACGTGTTTATAGACTTTGAAACCACGAGCCTCCCTAAAGAGGATCATAATAGAACGCGTATCACAGAGTTGTCTTTTATAGCGGTGAAACGTGCTCATATCCTCGACACTGAAATCGGTGACGCGCCGCGCGTCCAGCAAAAAGTCACTCTCTGTCTTTACCCTGGAAGAATGATACATCCAACGAGCACAAAAATCACAAAATTGAGTAATGAATTACTTGAACATGAAACAAAATTTAACGATAATGTATATAATATATTAAACACATTCCTAAACATACTCACAAAACCTGTGTGTTTAGTTGCTCAGAATGGCCTCAGATTTGACTTTCCGATACTCAAGAACCACTTAGATAAGTTGGGTAAGAGTTTTCCAGCAGATCTTCTATGTGCTGACAGCTACCACTGTTTCTTTGATATATTAGAATGCCCAGAAGATAATAATACTATAAAAATGAACGATCAATCGACAACATCAATAGATAAAACATTCCTTGAAGAAAATTTGCTTCAAAAAAATACATTGGAGATGAAATCAATCAATGAATCAACACCTAAACGAAGGATCAACAATGGCAGAGTGGAACCGGTAAATCGTGAGAAATTAAAAAGAAGATTTGTGTGGAGCGACGGTGAGAGACCAAAGAAGGGATATAAATTGGGACAAATATATGAAAAGTTATTGAAAACACCAAGTATAGACGCTCATCAAGCTGAAGCTGATTCTTTCATGATATTAAAATGTGCAGTGGCTGTGAAAAATAAGTTTGTAGATTGGGTTGATAATAATTTTCTGCATTTCTCCGATATAAAACCCATGACAATTGGTATACCGATTGGTGAATAATTAAGATGATTTTGATAGTGTAATGTGTAGTATAAGTTTTTTATATTATTATTTCATTTTTAAGTTATTATTTAGTTTTAAAACATTTTATATTTACATACTCAGTTATATTTTTATATTTTAGAAACTATATTTTATTTTTAGTTTTGATGTATGCTCAAACTCAAACTCAAACATTTATTACAAAATAACTATAGTGCATGTTTTATATTTTGAAATTGATCTCAAAAGTAATTGAAACCAAAATTGTTTGTAATACTAAAACATATTTTTTAATTAAACATCTTATTTGATCTCAAATTGTTTGATAATTGAAATATAAATTATGCATACATTTTATAATGTCGTTTTATTTATTTTAATATTTTCATAATACATTTTTTCTACTGTTTTCGCAAAAGGTGAAACTTCAGTGGAACCTACAAAAAAGTTGAATATTTTTCCTTCCTACAGCCGAATCCCACACTTAAAATTCAAAACATCAGAAATCTCAAAATTGTAATTCGAAATCAAGTCTCTTTCATAAATTATTTATTCCCTGAATCTACGTTCCTAACGTAACATATTACTACTTACTTCTAACGTAACATCGAAAACGAGAAAAAAAAAAACAATATTTTTTTAGTCAGAAAAATCGATTCTACAATTAATCGATTCGAAAGCCTTTTTTACGATTTTCTCATTGTAAGACTATACTAAAATTATTATTTTAGGACTATTATTTCTAACGGGGGTGCTGTGGGGTTGCACGAACCCCTTTATCCGCCAGGGAACCAAGGGGTTGCGATCGGTGCACGCCAACTCAAAGATTGGACAGGCGTACGCGGAAGTTGTGTTTTTACTGTCTAATTGGAGGGTATGTATGCATGTATGAACATACACACACACACACAATATATCCACGCACATACCTAATAATTATTTTTTAACCAAAAACTAAACCGTTAAATAATTTGAATAAGACAAAACAGACCAACGGAAAGCGTCAGCTTTTAAATAGGAAAGAATCAACAAAATTGGTTAATAGTAGTATTAATCCTAACTTAGTGCTATAAATAGGTAAGTTTTCAAAATTAATAATTCGCCTTTCGTACTAGTAAATCAATGAAATAAAAAAATTATATTTTAGTACTAAAATCCTAATTACCAAGTTCTGTAATATCACTACATAGTATAAAACAAAGTCGCTTTCTCTGTCCCTATGTCCCTTTGTATGCTTAAATCTTTAAAACTACGCAACGGATTTTGATGCGGTTTTTTTTAATAGATAGAGTGATTCAAGAGGAAGGTTTTAGTATATAATTTATTAGGTTTTAGACAAAGCGGGCGAAGCCGCGGGCGGTAAGCTAGTACCTTATAAATATTTCTTGCTTACTTTACGAAAAAAACATTTAGTATCAAATATCACATTGTCAATCAAGTACGTGGTCCCGTGGCTGGTGAACCAAACCGGTTCGCTGGCATACCTCGCTGCGGTTCAGCGGATGCCGCTGTCTATCGCTGTGCCCGCTGCGAACAGCCTCGCGTTCGCGTTCACAGCGCTGACTGGCGCTGCGATTGGTAGTGAGGAGCCGCTAGACTGGGGTGCGGATTTAATCTATACTAATATTATATACATTTTAAAAGAATAGAAAAAAAATTGATCACGGGGCGGGATTCGAACCCGCGAATTTTATAAATGTGAAATTTTTTTAGGATGTAGGTACGTGCAAAAAACCGCTGAACGGATTTTGATAATATTTGCCAGTGATGTAGTTTATATATACTAGAATAACAAGAAAAGTTGCTTTAGCAATACGGTAATAAGTACTTGCTTTGGTAATATTATAAGTGCAAATATTTTTTGATAAGATTTCAGTTTTAACTCAAAAAGTGCATAAATTTTTTTCATTAGTGAGCTACATTTGGTACATATTTTTGCTTTTTTTATTAAATTTAATGTTGTTTTTTTTTCAGTGGCAATACTCGGGGTCGTGTTAATAGTTGCTGGAACATTCCTCTGTTGTATGGACAACGTCGGGTAGTGCATATAGTCATACACTCTTCTATGAAGATTAGATTATTCTAGTCTAACGAACCCTTATATCAGATTTTTAAATCTATATAATATTATAATGTTTGTTTGTTTCACAGAAATTGTAATAGATTAATTACCTCAATTTATAAACAGTATTACCTACAGCAATTGTGTCATGCTGAAATGTGTCTTAACTATTTGTGATAACTTTATAAATAATTTTAAGTTGTAATAATATAGTTACAAGATTAATAAAAATATCTATTTCAAAATTTTATTATTTTATTTACCTACCTATAATCATTTATCTAATGATCAGTATTTTTTCCTTTCCACTGATAAAACAATTAAAAAAAGATTATACAGTTTTTAAGTTTAAGTTAAATAAAAAGTAAAAATTTAAACGTGTAAATAGGTACAAAAATTAATTATTGTAGTCTCGAGTTAATAATTTAACGTAGTAATGTGTTACCTGTGATACGCACTAGTAAAGGAAAGAAAAAATTATGAATGCCTGAGCTAATCCAGGCTTTTAACTATATTATCTTTCCAATATTTCATACAGATCATTGCAAAAAGTCATAGTATCTTCTGGCCATGAAGAGAAAAAAAAAATGTGTGCGTGTACTAGTGTACACACGCAAGAAGTGAAACTTCTTTGACCTTATTTTTCAAAAAATAATTTACTAAGTATGTATATGCAACTTTACAGAAATACGTCGAATCACGCGTGGTAGAGATAAGAAAAAGATGGCGCGTAACGGAAAAATGTCACACGTAACGAAAAAATGTTACACTAAATTTTTTTCCAACCCCGATAAAGAAGTTTCACTTCAAAAAATTCGTATGTTTAATATTAGTATAAAAGTATATATTTATAAGCAACGATTCTATGGGATAAATGAAATGAACAAATGTATTAAAATCTTTATTTCTAAACTTACATACAATTATTGCACACAAAATAAATCACGACAATTACAAAATAGAAATAGGCATGAAAACAAATATTGCAAAATAGGACAATATTCTCTTGACTCATCTACTTGGAGTAGAATTTAAAATATAACTAAAATACTTAAATGTCTACTTTTAAAGTAGCACTTGTTAATTATTCTTCTTATCAATAAAATTCATCATAATGTGAATAAATAATTTTACATCCAATCTTTTCTTAGATCATTTTAAAGCAATATTAATGGCGGCTTAAAGTAATAAAAAAAAGTATCCAAGAAAACAAAAATAAAAGTATTCTATATAGTACAGCGCCATCTATCAAATTAATTTTCCAAAACATGCTTAGCAGTCCAGTCTAAAAAAAATCAGTAAAAATATAAGAATAATTATTAATTATACAAAATATGCAACTTCATTGAAAAAAGATTTCCATAAAATTTCTGAATAAAATATGTTTTATTGTGAACAACGAACAAATAGCCCTGAAGGTCCACCGTTCAACATGAATTACTTTTAAATTATATGTAATAAACTAGGTAAGTATATACCTATTGTGTTTGTTTTATTAATAAGCACTATTAAAAATACATACGCTTACAAAGTCAATAATACCACTTTCTAGATCGATGTAGTTAGATATTACTT
>CAJQZM010016993.1:0-14316 GCA_907164665.1 Colias nastes | reverse complement strand
GATATACCTGCAATCCGGTTAAGTGAAGATATGCCGGTTAATCTCAGTTCTTTGATTTATTACGGACGATTGTTACGTGATATTGTAATTTTTGTAATTCTGGAATGAGGAATGTTCTAGAAGTTTTATTGTTAGGTAATTTATACGGAGATTTGTGAATGGGTTTTTTTGGAGCTTCATATTTAAATTAAAACATTATGTGGTAGTTACGTTATTGTTTCGATTTTCTCACTTCCATTTTTCTGGTATATTATGTAAAGCAGAAAGTCAGTAAGTGCTTAATTTTTACTTGACAGAATAAGAACTAAAGGATATTTTCAGTAAATTACGATTGTTAGTATGATTCGAATATTCAAATTCATTTTAAAGACTGTAATATTGACTGTATTATTAAGAGTTTGAAATTGAAAAGTGACAAATTCATTTCATAGACCTTCTATAAAACTAACTATTCTTTTGGACTCAAAAGAATAGTTAGTCTATTCAAAGGGACTCAAGAATGCATGTCACGAAATTCGCTCCATTAGGTGCAACATAGTGTGTTCAGATTTCAGAACGAATTTCAGAATTCAAAGGGGTGATGATGATTTTAGTTCCATTTTTCGTTTAGTTAGTGTCATTGACTAGAGACGTGTGTGGAAGGTTCTAGAATTTTCTGTTGAAAATATTTTCGTGGTAATCGTTTTAACAAATAAGATTTTTAATTTCCTGACAAGAAAGACTATATTTTTAGTAAAGAAGTTGGTACATATATTAATTACTAGCTTTCCACCCGCGGAATCGCCCGCGCAGTCAAAGAAAAACCCGCATAGTTCCCGTTCCCGTGGGATTTCCGGGATAAAACCTATCCTATGTCCTTTCTCGGGTATCAAAATATCTCTATACCAAATTTCATGCAAATTGGTTCAGTAGTTAAGGCGTGATTGAGTAACAGACAGACAGACAGAGTTACTTTCGCATTTATAATATTATTAGTATGGATTAATAATTATTATAAATAACATGATCAGATATTATATTCTAATTTCTAATGATGACATTAAGAGAACTTGATAGGTTGAAAGCAATGTAAAAAGAAGTGATATAAAATATCTGTAACTCAACGACTTTAATTAACTATCACTTATTTGAATAAAAACTTTCATACTTATCCCAAATAAATTAAACACCAAAAAACCATCACCATCTCTTACACTACACAACTAGATATACGTGAACATGCGATCACAAGACAAGCGAAGCAGACAAGGCTGCCGGCCGCGGCGTTGTATTGATTTATTAGCATTTAGCTTCTATTAACTGCGATATTCGTCTTAGACTGAATTAATTAGATACTACGGTTGTAGGATTTCATTATACGAAACACGCTTGTCGGTAGTTATCTAGATTTGTTGTTGATTCAGAAATAGTAAAGGAGCTAGCTAATAAAAAAATTGGATATGGGTAAATGTTTGATCTATAAAAATAAATGATAGAATGAGAAATGCTATAGAAAATGAAACAACAAATAATGACATGATACGACACATTTATATTATTATGGAAAATAAGAACATTTTACGGTTTTTATCGCGATATAACTGTCCTGAATAAGCACTGAAAACGCCTCTGTAACTTAATAGGTATATCTTCCGATAAATTACCTCATCAAACACATCGATACAACAGATTTACTTTATAATATCTATGAGTAGCTATACAATATTATTCATTGCTTATTTCATTTAGAATAATGAAGCCAAAAAACGCCACCGCGATGCAAGATTCACATTCAAGAACTTGCAACCAGACAATCTTTAAACGTCCCTCATTGAACAAAATATTCACAGCCACGTATTCAATACCCTTACAAATATTTTCCTTCACTCGATTCTGTTATCGACATCTGTAATTGCATTAGTGCATCGTCTGCGAGGCGATTGCATCAATATTGGAGACTGAATAAACCAATTTCAGCTTATCTTTTTGGAGACGTTGTTCTCTTGTCTCAATACAATGTCGTTGAGTAGATTAAGACTAGTTCATATTAAGTGGAGGATAGGTTTTGGATACAATGTCGTTGAGTTTAGATCAGGACTAGGTCATCTTAAGTGTAGGATAGGATAGTGTATAAATTTCATCTGAGTTGAAAATAGCAAATATTACGTTTGATATTATAGGTCTTCTTTGTAGGAACTGCTTTTCGAGTAGGTGGTACCAGATACTTAGGTATGTTCAAAAACAAAAGAAGACTAATATAACTGTAAAGTTTGCGGAAATATCAAAAATTGGAAACATGAATAAAAATAATCGATTTAGCGTTAGAAGTTTTTTTTTTTCTATTGTGTTTACTATAAAACTTGCTTCTAGCTAGATAACCGATAAATATTATAACAATCAATTCTATAGTCTAGCTGATCTTAAAATTATATTTTTCAAGTATATGTAATGTTAAACGAACACACAGTTACAATAGTAAATATTCACATACCACTGAGCCAGCAGAATGTTATTTACTCGGAAAGTTAGCAACTCTATAATGATCAGATCCATAATCCTAAAAGTATCTTTAAAGTTTAAACTATACCTTATTACAATAAAGAAATCGCATATACATCTTGGAAGTTAACAGAGAAAGTACTAAGAATTTAGTTTTAAACTTCCCGATATTTCAATACATCTTCAAATCTTTCCAATCTCCGCTTGTTAGTCTAGCTATTTATCCATACGAAACTTCCACTATTAATCCTCAATTGGGCGGGAAAAGTTCTTTCGGCGAAATTCAATTAATTTATCAACGTGAAGGTATAATGGGACTTGAACAAAGAAGTTTACGGGCTATCAAAAGACTGCTATAATTACAACGCTAAAATCTTCAGGCGGAATTCCAATTTGTTATAGAAGCATCGATTGGCATCTGTCTGTCTTTTGTTTATAGTTAATGTTAATGAAATACATTTTAAGAGTTAAGACAGTTTTAATTAACTTTTATGAAAGGTACAAAGGTAAAAATTTAAATAATAAGAGAGAGGTATAATGGAATAGAATAATCCAAATCAAATTAAAAAGTTCGAAGAGCACTTTATTTACATTCTTCTTTCTTTAATTCTGAAATTTAATGAAAATGGTTTTAAAATTCTTTAGACATAGATGTATATTACACATAGATTCTAAACCAATAAGAAAGAATTCTGCAAAAATATCACATAACAAAACGAAAAGCGCGATGTGTATAAAACTTGCAATTTTTAAATGACTTATAATAACATATCGAAGAGGTAACCCTAGCTTAGGGTTGTCGCGCATGAGAAATTGGTTCGGAAATTGAACATGTGACGCGACCGGAGATGACGTCACCGAACACGATATGAACTAGCCAATCAGAGAACATTCAATTATAACGAACTTGCAGAAGCTTATATAGTTTTAGCTACACAATTTTCATTTCATAGTTTTCATAAGATATGCTGTTCGAACATAATACTTATAATTACAATGAGTGTTCTTAAGGATTTTGTGTTAAGAAGATTTAGATATTATAATAATTACTTAACTAATATTTTTTTGTTACAGGTAAACCTGACAATGGGATTTTTATTTGCGTGGTAATGTATTCTCTATCAAGTTATTTAGTCGTTTATAATTTACAATATAATATTATGTACTTAAGAGGACGTCTGCTATTCATATAGATAAAAAAAACTCTCATATTCAGTTGTGAAACAGTCCTAAATATGTTTTCAAGTTTGGCAGCACCTCTTCAGTGACTTGTATATCAGATCACGTTAAAAATTAAGAAACAACAATTATTAAAAAAATTAAAAAGTCCATACCACATGTAAAAATAACATTTGTAGAAATCTCACAAAAATTGGTTCAAAAAACAGGTCCACATTCCATCCCACAAACTCCATGACGTTCTTGCAAAGACAAAACACGATTAAACGAAACAGCTACAAACGTTGAAACGTCCAATTTTACGTAACAAACATCCTCAAACTGGAACAAGATACGAAAATAGGTGAAAAGAAACTAGAAAACACAGGCTTGCCTTTCCTATGAGTCCATTATCCACTATTAAATCAAGTGTCCCTACACTCCAATAAGGTCTTTCAGAGTGAACGCGTAGCTTTTGTGAGTCTCTATTGTTACATCACTCTGTGTTTAATGCTAAGGTTGAGGTCTTGGATACAGCGTTTTTTTGGTGACATGATTATAGTGTTTAAATTTTAGTCTAAAAGTTTATTTTATGACTTTGTGTCGTGTGATTTTTGCCGAGTAATTGCGTCTTCAGTAGACGCAGCAAAACTTACCCATTTCTTTTCAATATTTATGATACTTGTTAATGTTATTATTTGTTGTTATAAAAGAACATTATGTTCTTTGTAAATGTTGATACATACTACTTTAGCATGCATACTATATTCGCGTGAAAATTTTCACTATTTTCGACCTCCCCGCTTATCGCTCTAGTATGAGCTATCCCGAATACTCGACGTCTATTGAAAACTAACACTGGACACATGGTCATCGGGGATTGGAATTATATTATCTTTACGTCAACTTCAGGAACTGAATTTATATTATATAGTTAGGCCCGACAAAGTTGGCGAAAATAACATTTTCTATTAAAACTGATATTAACAAGAATTCGCGTGATTTCAAAACATATTAGGAAAATAATGTTGAAAATCTCTGTGATTTAGACTATTGTGAATTTTTGACCACTAAATGTTTTATTGTTGTCTATACTGTCTACAATGAACAAAAGTTTCGTCCTATTAATACGCTATCTTTTGGAGCTAGATGGAATATCTTCATTCATTTTAAAACTACCAGCTTAATCTTAAATTGTAAGTAGATTAAAAAAATTGAGTATTATGTCGTGAACTTGACACAACGCGGTCTTTCGAGAATATATTGAATTTTAGAAAACGAAACAATAATGCCCAAAAAATATCATCCACAATCTCACAAAATCATAATATAAACACGTTCCTGAATCCAAAAGTTTTCCACCAAAAATCACTCGTGTCTAAAAGTTTTCATTTCAAAATAATCCCCTTATCTCAACTTGATTACCGGGCAAAGTGAATTCAATCAGCACCAATACATCGTCAAGTTGCAAACTGCATTAGTCTGCTTAGATAAAGTCTGTCCGCCGTCTGTCCGTCGAACTGTTCATTATATCGCCTTTAAACTACATGGATTTCATGAAGCTTTTGTTCCTTTCAGCGGGATTGAAAATAGTTAATTGTAGAAATAGCAGATTGTCTTCAATAATGACAATAGTCTTAAAAGATTAGAGGGCATTATTCTTAAATATTTTGTAAGTGTTTTCATTTCTTTTCTTCTTAATTTCTCATTGAATGCTTCAGAATTAAATTAAAGTTAAAGGTTGTTGGTGTATGAGTCAGCCAGTCTATGCTCATGATTTGTTTGACATGTCTGCCATCATTAAATTATTAATTCATAATAATACATACCGAAGTGTCGATGTCCGCAAAATTTTATTAAACTTCAAACTACCCTCCACCCGAACGCGTCAAATCGATGTTATCACAATCATAAAAGGTGTTTTATGGCATCAGGTTGTAAAAATACGCCATTATTTTATGTTTTATGCCACCATAAAGTTTATAATAAATGGCGAACGGTAAAAACCGCCAGTAAACCTCTTCATATGGCGTGTGGCCGAAAGTAAAAGGTTCACGAAGTGAGGGTAGTACACAATATACTGTATACAGGGTGCGGTAATACTGGCCCACATTTCATATCGTACCTAATGCGAAAGTGCCTTCATTGTTACAACGCACTTTAGCGTCAGTTTTAGTATTGCACTTAAGCTACATAGATACTTAACATAGATAGATAACAATATTTTCTTGATTTTACGAGAATTTATACACAAAAACGAGTCAGCTACAACTGAATCTGCTTACTCTGAAAAAACACTTATACCCGGTTTCACAGCTTTTGGCTATTATTCTAAAATTACGATAACTGTAAATTAAAATGACAAAAAATGTATACATATAAAGCCACGTTAAAAAGTGTTAGAATGGGATATTATCAGCAAGTGGTAAAACAATCTGTCACAAGTCAGAAACTAAATATTATAGTAGATAATATTTTAATAATATGACGATATATGGACGAACAAATTACAACAAATTAAGAACAAATAAATGGAACGTTTGAATTATAAATAACAAGATTTTGATTGTAGATTCAATTTTAAGTTATGTACAGGAGCTTAAATGCAACCCAATTTTAAGTTATGATTGTTCGTAATGCGTTTACTTAAGTTCACAGCTTAAGTTACATTGGAAGCGTCAGAACTTGAGGTACCTCATAAATTGAGTGATGCTTCTGGTAAATAATGAAATATGAAATGAAATAAAGACATAAATTTGTTTTCATGTTTAAATTTCTAATATGAAGTGTTAACACTAATTTGTAGTAGAATTATTCTTCATTATGCAAATAAAATGATCAATTATTGGCATTGTATAAATTTAAGTCGAATTAGAGTTATTTTTAGTTTGAGTGACTATTATATATAACAAATAGCTTTGTGAGTAGGTTTGTTGTCTGTACAGTTCCGGCGTACACTGATAAATCTAATAAATTACCATTTCATATTTTTTCTTCATTTTAGTTTTATATTTTCACGAATAATTTAGCGTTCACGTGCAAAATATATTTCCATATTTCACTTGATAACATTTATGTTTTCATTGGCCCACACCAGGGAACTTATTAAATAGATACATCCAAGCACGTTTGATCTATAAATCCGTAGTTCTCAAAAATTCCGCGAGAGCGCGCCACGTTTCGGGCGATTTGGGGTGAAATATCCCGTGCACCATCCCTTTGAATAGCTAACATTAATCAAGACAGCATGTTGAATGAATTGTTTTTTGAGATCTGTGCCTCTGGTTTTTTTATACCGGCCAATACCCAAGTATAATAAAAAATAAAAATGTTTTTGACTTACCGCGTTTTCTGCAGGGCACTATTTAAACATCGTGCTTAAGACAGTATAGTATTATATTATCTGTGGCATGGTGAATAATCTTTGGTAATTTTAATTACAACAGATTATTCACACCGTGATTAAGATTGCATTTATGTTTTACGCCTCAAGTCAGTTGAAATTTGGAACCTTGACAACTTTTAGTCGCGTGATAATCTGTAGTTAATGCGAGAAAAGCCGCGGGCAGAACGCTTGTTATTTACATAGATATGAACATAAATAAAATGCTTAGATATCGAATTTACACATCGTTAAGAGAATATTTCCTACATTTATGAATAAAATACAAAAATCTGTCATCGTTAATAAAAACTCCAGGAAACGCCGCATAAAAGATAATATTTAACATCAAAAACGCGTAACTTCAGAGCGCCTCAAGGGACTGTGAATATAATCCGTCAATGCAATTTGTCTTGAAATACATATTTCTGTATTGTAGGAAATAAACCAATCATAACATCAAAGGAATGGGGGATTGCTGTGTTTTAAAGGAAATCGGGTTTGTTAAAAATGTATTTACCTCCCCTGCTTTTGAGGAAGGGTATTTGAAAAGATTGACAGCTTCGGTTAATGACTCTCTTTTCTGGTTTGGAATCTAAGCAATTCTAATTACATATTTAGATGATGTTGTATCCTTTTTTTTGAAATTTAAAAAGTGTTTAAAATACATAAGTTTGCTAGGTACTGCATAAATTTACTACTTAATAAGACGTAGAGGAGAGATACATAATATTTACGTTCATCTCCCAGCTATTCTTATTAAAATAATTATTACAACAATCTTGAACTTCGAAGGAATACTAATAACAAGATTCAACCAAACTCGACACTCAAAACTTTATCACCATCGACAAGGAAACAACTAATGATTCAATTTATAAATAAAAACTATTCCAAAATAATATAAATCTTCCAGGAAATAGCACGTCTGAATATGGAATTTCTAAATTTATAGCAGCTTCGAGAAATCTCTTTAAATATCAATCTCAAACTTATCCGTGAAGCAGATAAGGGGAAGTTTTAAATATTCGTATAATATTTTGCTCAACGAGCGAAAGGGAAAAGTTTTTCGTTTGTAAGCAAGTTGAGGTGCTGCTTAATTAGAGGTTGTACACGGTAATCATTTTTAAGTGATAATGTTTTAAATTTTAATGGGATACCTTAAGCTTAAATACACTGCAAAAATGGTTGATTAAGGTGAGAAAACTGTGGTTAAATTATGTATGTTATTGAGATCTAATAGATTTTAGCACCATAACAAAAAAATTGCAATACAATAATCTATACTTTTAATAAATCTGTAGAGAGGCCAATTCTGTACATGAAATATATTTAAAAAAAAAAACTATGAAGGGGTGATAAGGGATCGCTACTGATGCCAAAAATGCAATCAGTAAAATTTTTGTCTGTCTGTCTGTCTGTCTGTCTGTCTGTCTGTCTGTCTGTATATTCGTTATAGAAACAAAAACTACACGACGGATTTTAACGAAATTTGGCACAATTATTCTTCATACTCCTGGGCAGGTTATAGTATACTTTTTATTACGCTACGATCAATATGAGCAGACCAGTGAAGGGAAATATTGGGAAAACGAGAGAAGTTACTCCATTTTTTAAGCTTCCGTCGCGTGTGCAGCCTTAATGGTTAAAGCTACATAGAAATCATGTACGACACAAATGTTCTTAAATTATTATTATTATATAAAAATAAATTCCTAGACAGCATATCTTTTAAAATTGACTCACAATAACACGTGAAACTTCAATAGCTTAGCAATTCGGAGCTTTCTGATTATATTTGTCTACTCTTACGTTTACAACACTCTCACTCATCCCTAATTAAAAAAAGTTAACATTATTACCTATTTAATAAAAAAAGAATCATGTAAATCGGTGTAGAAACACCAAAGTTATACATGAAATACGCTCGCGTGAATACAGAATCATGCCATATGCATAAGGATTATTTTTGTGTATCAGTTGCCGCGTTCGACGAGCTTCGCGGCGGGAGCTATAAAAAGGCGGCGGGAGCTATAAAAAGGCGGCGGGCCCGTTTCGCGTTGTCACGGCATCACGTGTGAACGGCTGAACCGATTTCGATAATTCTTTTTTTATTATATTCCTTGAAGTACGAGGATGGTTCTTATGTAGATAAAACGTAAATATGTACCACGGGCGAAGCCGGGGCGGACCGCTAGTAATTAATAATTTTTAAAATAAGCTTAAGACTTTTGCTAGGAAAGTGTTATAAATATTTTGAGATAGAATGCAATACATAACAAGAACTATAAAAATACGAGTAAAGAGGAGCAATGTTGAAAAGTGAAAACCAAATTATAAAATTCTTTAAATATTAAATTACTAACGTTTATTTCTATATCACATTACAAGTTATTATAGAACAGCTTAGAACACAGTGATATTATTTTACATCTTGGCGCTTCGTTGCTACGGTAACCAGCAAGAATAAATTGATAAAAGTAAGTATTAAAAGAGACTTCGCTTTAAGCTCACTTAACACTTATAAATTGCAAACTTTCAAGCGATCACTTAACACCTGAGCATAAGTTAACTAATAAAGTACACTCTACTATGTTTAAAAAAGCTCCAACTAAATGAAGACTTGTTTAATTTTTTATTTCATACAAGTTTTTCACAATTTTAAACGTAAGAATGTAAAACTTTACTATAGTTTTGACTGGATGATAATTTAGAAAACTGTTTTTCACAGAAATTTTAACCGCTTTAATAAAGTAATTTTCAGTAAAAAGTTTCGGATATACTATTCTTATTGTGCATTGTTCGTTCATCGTTCTCTATAGGTACCTAATACCACTCTGTTCAGATGATTTGGGAGTAATAGAAATAGGTAATAATCAAATGCTATCTTTACATTAGTGCTACTTTTTCTCATCATGAAGCTTGAAAATAATGGATGAAACAGTCAGTCGCAAGCTCTCTAAAAACAAAACAAATACAATCATAAAACCAACACAAGATTTGTCATAAAACACCAGTGATGTTCGATAAACACTACCTCATACTACCGACCAATATTAAAGAAGTTGGAAGCAACATTGGCACAAGGGCTATTCGACATGACCACTTCGCAAAGTTACACAGTAATATTGGCACCGAAACTAAATATTTACTCCCACATTCTAGAAGTTTCCGCCTTATGTGAAAACTTCGCTTTCCTATGTTTGTTATTCAAAGTAACTGTGACAGACTGTATGAGGTATCGAAATGTAGATAGATTACAATCCTCAATAAATCAAAGCTTTTTCGTGATTAATAATGTAATTTCATTCATACTGAATTAAAACATTATAAACTAATCGTTAGTCACGCTTTCACAAAAGAATCAATCAAGTGCTTTACCTTTAATCTTAAGAAACACACACAAAACGAATATTCAAATCTATCTTGTATAATATAGGAGACAACCAAAACATTAACGAAATAGCAACATTGAACCTCTAGTCGTACATTATATACAACGTGTAATACAATCCTATACCTACTACATACGTCCTACTTCAAAGATCAGTTTCCTACATCTCAAAATAAGACACATGACTCATCATTAGTGCATCTTGACCCAGTGACCTGCACATCAACCCCTTCTCGCGCGATCTCACCCTACCAGGCTACCATAAACGTAATGAATCACTAGCTAGCTTTGTAACGTACTTTATAAAGCCTACAAAGCAATGGCATAGTTCCCCTCAATACTTTGATGAATAGTTTCATACAGTCTCTTTTATACGATAGCGTCACATGTAAGTGAATCTATACTATAACCATATAAATAATATATTGTATACGTAGTATATTATTATTAGTCTGTGCTATAACTATAAAGCTATAGAGTTTATTTGTTTGTTTGTTTGAACGTGCTAATATCAGGAACTGCTGGTCCGATTTGAAAAATTCTTTCGGTGTTAGATAGCCCATTTTTAGAAGAAGCCCATTTTTATTATTATCATCACGCTAAGACCAACAGGAGTGGAGCCACGCGGGTGAAACCGCGAGGCCCAGCTAGTCAATTATAACTATCACATAAAAATAACGTGACATCTACTAGATTTAGTATGAATAGACACACAGGGAAGACATCTATTCCACA
The DNA here is from genome assembly GCA_907164665.1 of Colias nastes. NCBI lineage: Eukaryota > Metazoa > Arthropoda > Insecta > Lepidoptera > Pieridae > Colias > Colias nastes. The sequence goes on along the minus strand of CAJQZM010016993.1, from coordinate 3,169 downwards.
ACATATAACTTCTAAATAATATAGAATTTGCTCATCAGTATACAATTAGTATAACAACAGATGACCTTTCCAGGAGATGCCCTTATGCCGGCACTACACATAGGCCAACGCGTTGGCAAGCGCGTTGGCACATGCACTGGTCCAATGTGTAGAACGGGCGTTGGCGCGTTGGTGGTAGGTATTTGAACGTTGGCCAGCGCGCTTGCGAGCTTGCCGCGCGGTGTCGGCAACATCAAAGGACACTTGTCGCAAGCTTGGCGCACCATCCACACATTGGCCGCGCGATCAGTTTGACCGTAGCCGGTAGCAGCGATCAGGAGTGCACGTCTTTTTCTTGCGCCGAATTAGCACCTAACTTGACAAAATGGCGAACAATATGAGTAACGAGGAAACATTTAAATTTATTGAGCTCTATCAGAGTGAAAACTGCCTGTGGAACCCAAAAAATAAGTACCATAAAAATAAAAATGTTGTATGTATTAAAAGTGCTAAATAAATAAGGTTCTTGGACATGCCGTTTTCCTCACAATGTTTTACTTCACAAAGAGCATCCTACTTTATTATTATTTTAATATTATAAATGTGAAAGTGTGTTTATTTCTTTGTTTGTTACATCCATTTTGAATCCGTCCGCACATTGGCTCGTACCGAACCATACTGAACGACCTCCCAATGTGTGGATTACTCACAAGCGCGTTCGCAAGCGCACCGCCAGCGCGTTGGCGAATGCGCTGGCCTATGTGTAGAGGCGACATTACACAAAGAACTTAGTCAATATTACAACTCTCAGCATTTATCGAAATTCCCGACATTACAACCATTCTCGAAAGGTCATTATTATAACAGCCAGCGATTCGTTTCGGTAATTTTTCTACGCACTCGAAAACCGCCTCGATATTTCCCTGCTAGGGTTGCCAAAAATATTATAATAATAAGCTAATATTAAAATAATTATTCAAGCCTTTATTCCTTTTATTACAGGCGCTCTGTCTGTGTCATTGTATCGTCATTTGTGTTTAAATTAAATTGGATCGCGATATTATTTTTAAAACATAAAATTCATGACACATTATCTATTACTCATGTCATGAACTCTTTTGAACAAAAATAATAAATTATAATGTAAGTAAGTAAATACAAGCGTGGTCTTACTGATCGCTGTCTTTAAAATTCTTACGCTTTAATTAAAACAACGTTTAAATTAGTGCCTAAAATATTTAAAAATGCTTACGTATTTATGGAACACAATAGAACATTCCAGAACGTTCGAGAACACCAAGCAACCCTATAAGACTCGCCTATTAACGTCAATGGCATCATCCCGATGGTCATTTGTCACGACTGGCACGCCTTCCTCTTGTCCGCACATTACCGGATCAAACTAGATAAATCTGGTTTGAACTGGATAAGGGATCACCACAATATGTAGGTATGCCCTAACCAGTCCTGTCGATGAAATACGCAAAATTTAAGGGTTATGCTAATTCTGTATTAAAAACGCAAGGAAACAATAATTAATAATTTAACAGTTATTATCGTTCAAAATCCAAAGAAGTTAAGAATATAACATAGTACAGGGTTTAATTCTTTAAAATGTATATTGTACAGGGCATTTTTTTACAATTATAACAATAGGGACCTCATAGACCGAAATTGTCACGTTCAGGCCTTTGTTTTACGTATAAATTCCCTCCTTGTCTATCTAAAGTAACTTTACCACCTGTAACGTTTATCACCTGAAACTCACAAAATATTAGTCTTCGCGATAAAATATATAAAATTTTAAAAACATCAAAAAACACCCTAGAGGTTAGCATTATGCAAAAACATAACACGAAGAGAGAATGCGTTCTTTGACCTACTTTTTAACTAATTCGAGGGCTGGCTCTAATGCGCTGAAAAATAACATGTTTTAATGTTGCCCGCCCTGCGTGTCACTTGTTATACGTCACTTTGTTACGTCTTTAGTGACAAAATGTTTTATTTGTGCGAATTTTTTTGTGTATCTGTACGGTTAAAAATGATGAAACCAAGTTTTTTAAGTGGGTATTACATTGAAGTAATAATACAATACCATCACGGAGTTATACGATAAACTTATTATTAATGAAATGACATAAATTGGACATAAGTTAATTATATAAGTTTTGAAAGAACAATTTTCTTTTTCTTAAAAATAGTCTAAGAAACTGGAACAGTACGTAATAATTAAAAAGTCATTTTTCAAGTACACAGCTAAGCTTTCATACCAAACTACTCTTTACTCGGGGTAAAATTAAAAACACAAAATTACTATATATTTCTTACCTTTTCAATGCCGCTTATATTTTAAGTTATTCTCTAGGAAATTACTTGTTGACTTGTATATATAAATAGAACGTTTTGAATACGACTTTAATATTAAAAGCCATTAATATTCAAGAAACCTTATACAACGCTTTAGCCTTCGCTCTAGCAAAGCTTAGCCGAGTTCAAATCGGATAATCATACAGTAAACGAAAACAGAGTTAAAACTTAGTAATATTATTAAAATTTGCCGTAATCCTATTATATTTTGATAAGGTACAGTTTACTGTTTCCGTTTTTTATTTGTTTCTATTGTTATACTGTCAATGCCACTTCCATTACGGTAGTTGAATAATGAATTGTTGCATTCGTTTATTTATTTATTCCCACAAAGATATGGAATTTCGACACCAAATAGGTACACATTTAAGTCAACAACATAAAACCTATAGATTCTTAAATATTATTATGGACAAACTGTTTATACCCCACATACAACTGTTTATAACACAAACTAAAAAAGTTTTACCCGTTTCAAAAAGCGATATGCCATAGCGTTTTAACAAATGGCAGAATAGTACACACATTATGTTTCAATAGTTTTGATTACAGCATAAAAGCACACGTTATACGAGGATTTAGATAAATGCACGTATAAAAAGAGAAAAAAAATGTTACGATTATTTAAACTCGGCTCCAGGGTGAACGGGGGTGCGTTATCTATCCGACTGAATAAATTGTGGGAGCGGGAAAAAGTTTAGAAAGGTACCATATGAGTTGCCAGTAACAAAAAATAGCTGGTGAATTGTTAGATTGCGGGCTTTTGTGGTTTTGTTTTTTTTTTTTTACTTTTTTTTGTGCGAATAGAGACTGTAGATTGAAA
>CAJQZM010016992.1:0-16181 GCA_907164665.1 Colias nastes | reverse complement strand
ACAAACGTGTCAATCGTTACACGGAAGAGCCTTTTAAATCGGATTTTAAATGAAATTACACGCGCAAAATTTTCCCGGAAAATAATTTTCAATTTCAGATTCCGCACACGACATAATAGAAGCAATTTGCGTCAGTACAGCGACCTTTTGACTCTTCTAAAGCGAAAAATTTGCAAAGGCTTTTTTTTCTAAAGTGCTGTGCATTAATTGACGTTTCAAAGTAAATAATTTTGTTGAACCGCGCTTTTGTTCCACAGATTGTATAGATTAAACATCGAGAAACTTTTGTTTGTGGTCATTGTTGCGATTTATTGTCTTTGCTTTTGCAACAATGCTTTAAAATATTTAGGGTAAGAATGAATTAAAGAAACATAAATTTTTGTAATCTTATTCCTACATAGTGGTTATTATTTCATTGTGATTATTTTATTTTATAGTTTATCTGTTTGAGTTTGGAAGCATGTCATTATAAAACTTAACAATTTTATTCTACTGTATAAAAAAAAAAACAAAAAATCAACGACTTCAAAGTTTACCCTCAAATATTTCAAATAGAAAACAAATAACAATATCCATAGTACGACCAATTAAAAGAATGAGTATTCAGTGCGCGAGCTCTTGTAAAATTTTACGATTTTTATGTTTGTTTCGTGTCGGCGGGTTTCGCGCCATTTTTCTCTACGAGTACACGCTTGTTTCATATGTTTTATTTTATTATTCTAACCCCAGTACATTGATTTCGACATAACATGTGTTATTTACAAATATAGGACTGCTTTGGTGTTTTAACAAAATTCTTTTTTTTAACGTAATAATTATATTTTAATAAATAGAGCGCTTTTGAAATTCTTTCAAAATCATGCCTCGGTTTTCAAAACAGTATTCATACATACTTACACTTAATTTACAGTAAGTACGGTTAAAATATCATATGTATAGACTAGCTTACCGCCCGCGGCTTCGCCCGCTTTGTCTAAAACCTAATAAATTATATACTAAAACCTTCCTCTTGAATCACTCGTTTTTTAAAAAAAAACCGCATCAAAATCCGTTGCGTAGTTTTAAAGATTTAAGCATACATAGGGACATAGGGACAGAGAAAGCGACTTTGTTTTATACTATGTAGTGATAGAGCGCTTTTGAAATTCGTTCAAAATCATGCCTCGGTTTTCAAAACAGTATACATACATACATACTTACACTTAGTTAACAGTAAGTACGGTTAAAATATCATATGTATAGAAGAAAATTCTGCACCAAAAAATTAACTTTCATGTTTTACCAATCTCTACATTTGTACGAATCTGGATTATTCTAGCTATAAAGGAAATGTCTAAACAAAATATAAACTAGATGTAAGTAATACACAGTAAGTATTCGAACGGAGACACCGCAGCCACTAAACAATTCAAGAGATTTTCGTTCTTTTAAAAACTTCCAGAAAACTCAACGTACGAAGAGATTTAATTTTCAACAATCCTTTTTCCAATAAGCTCTGTGTTTCGACAGTACATTGAACATGTAAGCTAAAAGTATTGTGTCACGACATACTTTATAGACAAGTTTGTTTGTTTGTTTGCACATAAGAATTAAGAATACGTTATACGGAAGAAATACTGATGTAGATTACTTTTATTCAAGGGTTGGAGTTCATGAAAAACGTTTTCGTTTATTATTCGAGAATATTTTTGATAATTTAAAGCTTTGATATCTACTGAATACTGCAAATTGACTAATAAACGTATACCAAAATTGCCACATAAAAATATATACAATAATTTATCAGAATAACCATCAAATTGCTTTCACTTTTAACCATAAATTCTTTGCGACAGAAACGACATTCCGATTCAGTTTCACTTTTAAAATACTAGATATCCATTCATAAATACACAAAAGTTATACAAAATACTTTAGTCTTTGTGTATACGAATCCAAGCGAAACCACGGCAAGCGGCTAATCCCTCAAATCCAATGTACTCGCTCTACAAATAATGCTTTGTACGCTTCCATCAAGTGCGGTGACAACAAGGGTGTTCACGTTGTATGCAAATAGGGGTGGGGAATTGATTTACCCCCCTTCCCAGGGAGGGAGGGCGCTATTGTTACACTGCATATTAATCGTGGATTTTAGATAATATACCGAATACCTGGCGTTGCTGTGAAATTCAATCGAAGCATACCTATTGCTTAGATATTAATTATATGCTAGATATAAACAATATTGGTGACAATATGAACAAATTTAACAGATAATAATTAAATTTGCATTTAAATAAAATATATAATAACAACAACATAAGAGATGTGCAATACAGGGGAAATGGGAAGGAATGTGCTAAATAAACTAATTCATATCCATAGTAATTATTATTTTATATATGCTACTATTAAACTTTGTTTTACATAACGGAATAATAACATTAAGTGCACCATTAATCTCTGTTTACAAACATTTACGCAACATTGTTAAACCGGTGCATTTCGATAATTTTTGCGATAAGTTCTTATCAATTATGTCCTCTAGCGGGCGGGGCACATTCCGATTATGACAATTAACTGACTAATATTATATAAGTAAAGTATTATGAATATCAAAAAAGATATGGTGACCGCCTCCTTGGTACAGTGGTTGACGCGTGAGCGTAGAACCGAGGGGTCCTGGGTTCGATACCCGGTGAAGACTAAGAAAAAAAAATGTCTTGGTCTGGCAGGACACAGAAGGCTGATCACCTACTTGTCTCTAAAGAAAATCGATCAGTGATACAGATGTATGCATAATGCACCTGTCCCTTATGACACGGGACTTCACTTATGTTACATGTACACCTTCGTTTATATTTTTTAAAGTTAAAAAAGACGCCGTTAAGCATGTCGAATTATTTCATAGACTTAATTATGCTTTAAAGAATTTTTAAGCTTGTAATGTATTTCCTAATTAAAGGTACATATCTCATAATATGTTATAAAAATGCAGGCTACCCTAAAGTAAAGGTATTTATGTTATATTTGTATCAATCTCATAAAATAAAATAAACCTATCAAAAAAACATATTCCCGTCAATTTGTCATGAAATTACATGAACCAATACGCCACGAGGAAAGTTAACGGCCGACATCTCGTCTCCCCACTCGCCATAAACTCTCATAAACACGCCGTTAATGAAAAAGCTATCGAGGATAACGGCTCTTATTAAACATTTTACTTTTCAAGGTATATTGGCAAACTTTTAAGTGCTTCAAGATAATCCGCTAAAGAGAAAATACGAAGAGAAATGAGTTTTACATTCATTGCAGATTAAAAAGCTTTTGAATTACAAAGGGGGCGTCATTAAATTACGTGAGATGTTTTTTTTTATTTTTTGAAAAATTGCGTGATATTTGCCGAGACTCCTCCTCAACGTAACTTTTCTCAACATAATGACTCGACCCGCTCCCTTAAAGACCTCAAGTAATTTATGGACGCCCCCAAAGTTGCGTTGTTTCATTTAAATATTGGCAATGAGAAGATTAAAATATCGTTTTGTTGAAATGCACGTAATAAGTAAAAAGGGATTCATACGTTACGTCAGTTTAATTAAGCCTCTTGTTCAATATGTATTCTTCATGAATAATTACAGAAATGTATCGGATATTACAGATTACGTATCCATTATACGTTGTGATATGAATTTCCTTTAATCGAATTACTATGAAAATGAATTAATTATTGATCAATGATTTTTTTTATAGACTCGGTAATAATTTAATAAATAACAATTTATATTGAAGTAAAATAATATTTAAAGGATTCAACTTAACCTTTATTAGAATAGCTTCCTGAACATAATTAAAATAATTGCCGTTATGCCGATTTGCCGAATTGAAAATGATTTAATTCCAACATTGTAAATAATTTAGACTCAAATCAACAGGGACTATCTTAGATTTAATCAATCCAATTCGTCAATCCGTTGGTCGCATCAAATTTCATGAATTAATGTATTACAAATTGAAACAATTACTTAGGAAATAAAATTAGCAAGGAAATATAAAGATAATACGAATAAATAAATAAATAAATAATACGAGAAATACGAAGTATCTGAGATTTAAAATTTCAAATAACCTATTTAGAAAATATTATAATGCAAGTGCTAAAATATTAATTATAATGGTTTTGCACCAGAAAAGCAGTTATATATGTTTATGAATATAATAGATTTAGCATAAATTAAAATATATTTAAATATGTTTGCCCATTCAGTATGAATAGAGTTAATATCTAACAAGATCGATCGCTGCAGCGCTTTCGAGCGCCTTTATCGAATTTATGCTCAAAGTTTTCAGCGCTTTAGGTTGTATGGTGCAAATATTGCTTTGAATTTAGCTTCAATAGTTTGAGAATGTCAACGTAAACTGATTGCAATTGTTTATGACAAGTTAATACTTCCACATATAACATTGTATGAATATTGAATTTAACCGTTTATTTACAGTACAGCTATATATTGGTATTGATGATATTTTAATTAAATTTAGCTATGTGGAAGCAATATATCATTTAGTGTCAGGATACCTAACCCAGAGTCTTGAGAAGTTGCATTGCATATTTCTGCTTAAAATATTAGTAGAACTTTCCAATCATACATACTATTAAAATATTTCTAATCAAATATATGTACAAGTATAATATTATGAAAGTAGGACAAAAGCTTCAAAATAATCCCGCCAAAATTGTGCTCAAAATTTATCCGTTGACAAACGGTAAGTAGGTACGTTCCGATATCGCACAAACCGGATTATAGGAACATCTAAATTAAAGCATCAAATGCAAAATATGAAGATAAATCCGAAACGCAATCAATTGCGCCCGATTAAACCCGGGTAATTAGGGGAATGACAAACGACGGGGTCGGCGGGGTGCGTTTACCTGCGGAATTAATTAAACGCTAAACCCCGTTGTGACTACCTCCTGCGGGAACTGTGATCCACGCTTGTATTATCTGTGCAATGAGATCAGTGCTTTTTTTAATAAAACATACTATATCGAAGTGGCATATGTGGCCTATATGTGGCCAACGCGCTTGCAATGTTCAAACTCAATCTCAAACATTTATTTATTCAATTAGACTTCTTCTAGAAGCACTTTTGAATCGTCATTACATTTATTTTAAATTTACCACCGATTCGGAAAGCAGTATCTATGGAGAAGAACCGGCAAGAAACTCCATAGTTGCTCTTTTAAAATCATGTCCATATACAATATAATTTTACATAACATATTACTTACATCTAACTACATAATATATATCATAATATGCCAAAGAACTGTCCTGTAGTTCTTACGCGACAATCCTCCATGGATTTTCATCTTCCATATATTCCTTAATGCTGTAAAACATTTCAGTCCTGGCTGAAAAATGTTCGCGCGTTTTTTTTTTATTATATTGACGTAGTTCGCTGCTATTTTTAATTTGTTTACGTGATCTTAATTTATTCATAGACTGAGTTTTAACCTAATCTACATTAGCTTTTAAAATACTTTTAATAACACTATTCACGGTTTAACATTAAAATGCGGTCAGTGGCTACATAGATTTTATTTAATAAATATTAACCGCACCATATTCTGAATTCTATTCTAAAAGACGGAGTAACTTCAAGTTTTCCTACCTGTTACCAATAAAGGTACTATCATATCATATGTTTTATTGTACTTTTACGCTTAAAATAGTAGTAATGTAATAACATAATCTAATAGGTAATAGTAATATAATGTAGCCGTATATTCTCACCGTTCCCTCTGAAACTTGAGCGACTGCACGCGCTGCGGCGGCTTCTGGCGGAAGGTCCACAGATGCAGCTGGTCGTCAGCCGTGGCGGTCACCAGCCCGCCGCCATTCACCAGGAACTTGGCGTGTAGCACCACCTCGCCGTTGTCGTGACGCACGTGAGCGTCCACGCCGGGCCCGCCTAGACTGCGTGCTGTTCAGGACTTATTGGATTGCTTAACACAGAAATTGTAATAATACCGCGGGATACAGCTATGGTAGGTGAGATATAGCAGAGAAAACGACGTCCTAGCTTTATATCTAAAGATAATTGTAACTCATTATATCCAATAATTACAACTACTGTTATGTACTACTGTTATGGAACCTATGTAACTATCTACCACTAACATCAGATCAAAATGAAACGGAACCTATTTAATACATTTAAACACGAACTAAAGAACTTTCCCGAAATTTCTACCTAAAAGTGCAAAATAGAGATTCGCATCCATAAATATACGAAATATTACTCTCCTTTTTAGACAGTCGTGTGATAATAATACAGGAAAGTAAGAAAGCTAAAAAACAACATTTATTATATTTTTATATGTTGAATTCGAATTTAGGTAATCTAAAATTTTCACACATATATAGTAGTATTTATGGATCTGGCTTAATTAAATTCTAAAATATGTAGAGATTCGCCTTTATCACGCAAATTCGTAAATATAATAAAAATTAGCAGCCATCTTACAAAACGAAACACTGGTGCTTTTAGAAATTGATCGACATTTACAAACACCCTGTATTATTTATTGCCAAGTTGTCCGTGCCACAATTTCATCGTATTCCCAACGACGCTCGTCTCTAAGGGCAAACAGAGAATGGTCGGGCAAATAGATGTGATTAGTGGTCGCCTGTGATAGTAGCGTTTGCTTGCAAACCGAACGCATCTTTGCGATCATCCGTTTTGGGTAAATTGCCTTTGATATACAGGGTGTGTGTTTTGTTGTGGGGAATATTTTGTGCTGAGATAAAAGATAATAGGTATATGGAGAGTGTTGTGTTTGATTTAACGCGAATATTAAATGCAAATGTGGAGTGTTCGAAAGGTCAGGTTATATTATATTGAATATTTAAATAATTTTGTAAATCTAATTAAAATATTTTTTTTTCTATGGAGAGTTTAAAATTTCTCCAAGTAAGGTAGCAGGTAGCTATATATACAGTTTAAACACACCTGCCTTAATATATTATAAGATCAAAAGCTTATGCCTGAAAGATACAAACTTGGGAACCACTGATCCGATTTAGATAATACCATTACCACAGGAAGTCACATTATCTCTGAGTGCTCGAGACACACGTGTTATATAAATAAGTAACGGTAATGTTATCTGTACGAAGATATAAAATGTAATGATTATATACACTTGAGGAGCATGTGTCCCTTGCCCCCGAGTGGGGTATGAGGCAGGTGTGTGACAGCTATTTCGATATACATTTTTCCAGATATCTGGCGAAGTGCCAAAACCTTTTATTTCTTATTCCTTCGAAGATTTGGGTATTTTCAACCAGGATGTAATCTAATTTACTTCTCACTTTAACTAGCTAGCTACTAGTTATTATTCTGTGCTTTAACATATCTTCACAATTGCTACAGCATCTAAATACTGTTATTATTTCGCCTCTATACTTATGAATAAGAATTGATAGGTTAAAAAAATTAAAAACGCATTATAACGGATTTTTAAACGTGATCCATTTAGTATTTTTATATTGTAATATTTCAATCGTCAAAGTGGTTTAAATAACATCTCGAAAAAATCGCCAAAACGTCATTAAAACGTATAAAAATTAACTCCCTAAAAAGTTTTTTAAAAGAATACACATACTTACTGTAGGTCCTGCTCAACTTTTTCCCAGTATGGCCACTGCTATTACGTACATTTTAAAATATGCTGATTAATACAGAAGCAGAGTTAAATTAAATTAGAAGTTGGAGGCTTCCTCATTATTATGAACACGAATTTATGAGAGCGACCCCACTTTGCATGTATTTATAATGTATATATTTCCCTTGTAAAGGACTCACTTGGTCTTACTTACTCTATTATAAGTGTAAAAAATTATTAAATAGCCGCGTTATGTGCTTTAGATACTCGAGTAGATTCCCAGATAACAAATGAAATACATAATGTACTTGAATTTGTAACCGAGATTGAAGTAAATCAAACAAATATAGACATAATAAAACTTGAAGGAGATGTAATAAAGAAATTTGTATGCAAGACGATTATATTCGTACGATGCATGTTACGAGCGCAGATGGGAGCAGTTGAATAGTCCCGTGAATATATACATACAGTCATGAATTCGATTGTATAATCGTTCCGACTTGGAATATTATTAAACAGCAACAAAACTGTCACACAAAGAACAAACAAAGGAAAAGTAAAGGAAAGCCAGTTTCAATTACACATTACAATATTCATACTCGTAAGCGTATGTATTTAGCAAACAGAATGTAATGCGTACAAAACCCTGGTTAACATATTTTGTTCGAGCTAATTTATTCTCTAATTTGCATATATATGAAATAGAAATGGTCCTGAAATAAAACAACAGATGTTATTAACCGTCATCAAACTTTACTGAAGGTTCAGTGTTCGAGCTGAACTGTCTGAATGTTTCTGAACTTAAAGCTAATGTTTAATATTAATAATGAATGTTTTGTGTACTGAACGCTGGAAACTTTTTGGTTTGCGATGAGAACAGAAATTGGCGGTTTGTCCTACTAATATTATAAATGCGTAAGTTTGTGAGGATGGATGTGTATGTGTATGTTTGTTACTCTTTCACGCAAATTTACTACAGAACCGATTACAATGAAATTTAGCACACATATAGAGGGTAACTTGGATTAACACATAGGATAGGTTTTATTCCGGAAATCTCACGGGAACGGGAACTATACGGGGTTTTCTTTAAAAATGCGGGCGGAGCCGCGGGCGGAAAGCTAGCTAATAAATGTGCGAATTAAAGTAATATAAGCTCGACCATTTGGATTGATGGGTGAATGTTTGTTCCCTAGACTAGAAAAGGCAAATAATTATAACGACCCAATTACTAATTAGATTGTTTTTATAACCTGTATCTAATTCGTAAATACGACTCTATATTTTATGATTCCATATTATAATATCTACATCGGTAGTTAAAACAGTTATAAAATTTATCAGATCCACAACCTACAAGCATTTCATCATTCAAGAAGTGAAAATTAATGTTTAAATCATTAAAATTTTACACTGAAGACGTTCGAATGCCATCAAATACCGTAAAGAGGTCGTAAAAGCTCTCAGCGACATTATTTAGAGTCATGCATAAAACATTATCATGGTGATAACAGCTATCATATAAACCACATTGTCTGTATATATGTATATATATATATAGGACATTAACCTAGTTCGCTTTATGCCGCATTGCTATTGAAGGAATGGGGATGTATGTCCCGTCTGTTTTCAACTAAAAATGAGATTATGATGTGGCATGTGCGAGACATAACATAGGAAAAAAATATTAAACGATATACCAATCGCGTTTTACGGTTTTTGAAACCACCGCTTTTCGAAGTTATATAATCTACAGGTACGAAGTTATATTATACCTGAGTGAAAAATATGGTTTTATTTGATACTTGTGTATTTATGCGTTTTTGGTACACTAATAAAATACCAAACGATTGACATCTAGAGGAAACACACTCATAGCAAACCGATACGAATAAATAAAAACAATTTTCTTTTCTCCATTGGTAACAACAAAAATACTAAACAACAATTACAAAAAAAAACAATATCCTTCACCATACTAAAGCAGGAATAAGATAATGTAACCAAAAAGACGTAACTAAACATATCAAATGACAAAGTGGGACTCGACTCCGTCTGGAACGTGCTTGAGTGTGACTTTCTGTGTTTAGTCGTTTATTTAATGTGTGTATGTATTGTATATGTATGTATGTGTAATCTGTATATATGTTCACGGTATAGTATTTCCTTATTTGGTGTTTAAGGATTTGTAGAGCTTTCCAAATGCGACTTCGTTCGCTCGTGCGTACTTCAAATTTCAAACCCGACTAAGCGACGTTCTCAGGAAATACAGAGGTTTACAATTTGTAGCTTATTTTTATATTATATTAAAGTAACACAAAACTTTTCTATCAAAAAGTCATTTATTCCAACATAACATTAATTAATCAAAAGTGGATCGGTCATTTTAGCGTCAAAACAGAAATTAACAACTTTCTCATTTCCTGATACATTTTCTTTAATTTTTTGCGATAAAGTGTTCTTTTCCAAATTTCTTGAATTTGCTAAGTTTCTAATAGCTGTGATAAATCATAAGGTTCTCGTTATCTTAATGTTTCGATCTCATTGTGGTTAGTGGTCGAAGTGAGATTACGACAGTTAGGGGTGACTTAATAATTCACAATATTAATTGAGAGAATATCCAAGTATTAACAATTACTTAAACGTTTGGTTTTGAATGTTAACCTTGGAGTATCTGTTGTATTTTATACGATTATCTTATAAATAGTGATAGTGACAAAACACTGATATTTTTTGTTCAGTTATAAAATTTTTGTAGAAATTGGAAATTAAAATTCATCGTCAGTCGTAAGTAGAATATCTTTTCATCAATATTAAATACAGAGTTTTAGAAAATTAACGTATACAATTAAAAGGGGTTTTGACGTAATAAATTAAGCTCATAATATCTAATAATTAAATAAGGCTTGAACTGTAAGTCAAAAATTGTAAACGATCACGGCGTCTGTAAGATTGGCCGTAAAGAAAATTGAACAGTAAGAATGTGAAATGCATCTGCCCCATACCCCACTCGGGGACGCGGGATTCAAAGACATAACAAGTAATGGCATATTCGATTGTTGGCGAGAAGCCAGTATGAAGTAGTCCACACTAATTTAGTGCGACGGAAAGTGGAGCGGAGATAGCTGCTTCCGGCGTAGCCTTAAATGTACCGGAAGCGCCGCCATTTCGTTGCTATGTGAATGGGCCGGGAACGTTCTGCGAAAAATTTTAATGTTTTAATGGAGTTTTGAAACAAGTGCGCTTTTACGTCACAATAAAGGGACGCTATTGTGTTTCCGGCGAAACGATGAGATGGAATAAACGGAAACGTGTGACGTTATGCGGCTAGCTTTTACCCGCCTATAAGTATGTTATAGTTACTTATTTTAATAATATGATAGAAATTACAGGGGTAGGAAAATAAATATGAATTGCATTAATAAGTTGCATGGCAATAGAATAACTGTGCTTGAATCACAATTTCATTTTATTAAGTATTTATTAAATTGAATTCAATGAAAATTTAACGTAATTTTCATTGAATAATGGTTAAATATGTAAATTCTTATGGAATCATCAAAATCATTGCTGCAAACATTTTAAGTTCATATATTTTCACAATGCATTGATCAGTGGAATAAAGAAAGCTAACAATATCACATGTTATAAAAACAACAGTAGATATAAACACAAACGTTCTCAAAAACACAAAATGACAATCAAATTCATTATTTCGTCCAATAAGCCTTTCTGACGACATTTCAATACAACAATAAACTTATTTGGCTTTTCATTAAAAGCAGTCTCATTAACGTTTTATTAAAATCTCAATTTAATACCGGAGAGACATTTTCTCGTTCGATCAACAAAATGGCGGCCGAAAGAATAATTAATAAGTTTTTTTTTTTATTCGGCGTCAAAGCAATTAATTTGCCTCGAGAGATAAAATATTTCAGTGATTCGAAATTGTACTTTGGGATTATGACTAATTTGATTTGATTTGAAAGGATAAATTAATGACGGATTTTGTGGAGTTGCTTTAAAGTTTCTGAACGCTTCTTTGAACTGAGAATAATAATAAGAATGGATTGTAAATAATGTTTTAGTAACAATATCTTTCTACTAGCTTCCGCCCGCGGCTTCGCCCGTGTGGTGTTTTGATAAAAGGTAGCCTATGTTCTTTCTCAGGGTCTAAAGATTGTCTGTGCCAAATTTCATCAAAATCGGTCGAGAGGTTTAAGCGGGAAAGCGTAACATACAGACAGACAGACAGAGTTACTTTCGCATTTATAGTATTAGTAGGGATTGGGTTTGTTTATTTGTATGTTTATGCCTATATCAAGCACTTATTTCGTTTATAATAAGTTCATAGCAAAATTTAATCATAACTACGTAATTATCATATTCCATCATAGAGCCGGAATTTAATCTAACCACATTAAGCATTAATATAAATTCTGATGGATATTAAATTGATTTAGTGTTAGTTTAGCAGAAAATTATTGGATTACGCGAGTTATAGTTTCATTTACAAGTAGAAGATTACATTACGCGACCCACTGGTATACTCCAAATATTCCAAGATAATGAAATTACGTCTCAAGTCAAGATGTATCGTCTTAGTTTTCACGTAATTACGATTATAATTGAGTAGTATCTTGGGTCTGTATTTGAAACATATTAAAAACTGGGTCAGTTGTCATCATCAGCCTATTTTGTTCCTACTGCAGGGACACAGGTCTTTATTCCTATAAATTATAGTCTACAAGTATAAGAACATTTTTAATACACAATTAAATTTAATATTCTGTACAGCTTCAACAAATTTCTAATGAAAGGCGATGTAATCTCAAAAGAGTCACTAATCCAACATTTTTCACCTAAATCTCCTCGCAAATCGTCATGAATATTCAAAAAAGATTTAAGAATTAACAAGTGAAATGATTATAATTGAAAGGGAGAAGAAATGTTAAGTGGACGCTGTCGCAGCTAAATATAGATGGAGACCCGACGTCGCCCGCTCTGTGGATTATTCCTATGTTTATTTACTTGAAAGGTTATTTCAATATTATAAAATACTTTATTATTTTATATAAATGTATCTGTTGTTATCGTGTTTATTTTAAATTAAGATTTATAATGTTAACAAGTAAACATGTTTATTTGTCAAAAACACGGTGAACTTTTTAAAAACATGAAAGATAGAGATCCCACACGTCTAATGATGCCTAACTGCCGTTCAGCACTCTACCAAAAGAATGCGAGTGTGATGTGTATAAGGATATTTAACCATATACCAAAGCATATAAGGGAACTGCCAAAAAATTTAATGCACAAAAAATTAAAATCGTGGCTTATCAATCACTGTCTCTATTCCTTAAACGAATTTTTTAGATTATAATTATCGAAACGATAAATGTACTTTTGTAATGGAGAAAATAATAACGTTAGGAATCAATTATATTGTAATAATCAAATTGTACCTAATAAATAAAATTGTAATATTGCTGTATTATAATTTATATCTATAATAATAATAACTGTGATATTATGTAAATGTAAAATGATCTAACTAATGTAAATAATATATTGTTTAATAACTTACTTAAAGACTGTTCAAATTATAAAATTAAGTAAACATAGTATAAATATTTGTCTGCCAATTTGTTGGCGAATTATGCAGATGTGAAATTTATTATAAAAACTTTGTATCCACAATTCTGACAAATAAATTATCATTTCATTTCATTTCTATTACTAAGTTCCGTTTGAGATTTTATTTTACGTCTACTCATCTTTTTCAGGGAAATTCCCTTAATCCTGCAATTTACGAGGATTCATATTCCAGTAGAATTATACACAGGCAAAGTTTGCGCGTAAAGATAAACTATAGCTGCATTACAATAAAAAAAAATCCTTAAATTATACTAGCAAATATTTACACAAAATGTTTACCAACTTATTTATTAAAATTAATTTCCTTACATAACATCTTATCAGTAAAACTTAAGCGAAGCCGGGGCGAGCTTCTTGTATTGATAAAAAAGTTGACTAACCTTGCGATGAGGAAAGTTCCTCAGTTGACAACACCTCAGAATAACAAGTATACTTATAAAATACTCGATACGCGGGTCATAGGACAGCAATATTTCACTGTATCACTAATTGCAATTGTAATTAAAAATATTGGTTTAAACTGTCTCTATGGTACAGTGGTTAACTCTTTATTGCTGAGAAGTTCTGGGTTCGATTTCCCATGGCAGTAATTATAATAAATTTCGTTTATAGTTCCTATGAAATGCAATTTTATGAGTTCGGCACTATCCCTGATTCTTGTCTATTTTGTAGGTATGAATGGCTTACGTACGTGAAAAAGTACGTTCCAACTTTTATTAGGTATACATATTTTAACATTATCTTGTGAAGAAAGTTCTAAACCCAACCAAAAACAGTAACGACTAGGTATCTGTGTTTTCTTATAAGTTACCTTAGATGGAAACGTTCAGGATTTTTTGTTATGTGTGACTCTTTAAGCTTGAAAGCACATAAAAAAGGTGACATAAAATACTATTCATTCATTTAAAAATCATACATATTTGATGAAAGTCACTTGCAACATTGTAATATTATGCGAATATCCAAGATAAAAACTCTCTACACAAACAAAGTTGGAGGTCAGAATAAAGAGCTTTATCAGCGGTTGGTTACCGTTTGTTATTATTCTTATCAACATTAGGTAATTTGTTTTTATTTATTTTCTAACGTAATATACGTATTTCCAAGATTTTCTTCTTTCTACAGAATAACTTGTAATACAGAACAACTTTCTTACGTGTTTGATTAAATATAAATCAAAACTATAATGTAGGTTCTTTTATATAATCTACTGCTAGCTGTGCCCCGCAATTTTACTATTACTAGGCTATCTAACACCGGAATAATTTTCCAAATCGGAACAGTAGTTCCTGAGATTAGAGCGTTCAAACAAACAAACTCTTCAGCTTTATAATATTATCAAATTAAATTAATGTATAGATAGATGATATATCGAAGCAAAGCAAGGAAAGCTTGGTAGTTAAATTATGAAACGTATATAGCTAGTTTCTTCCTTGATATCCTTCCTACTAATATTATAAATACGAAAGTTTGTGAGGATGTGTGTGTGTTTGTAACTCTTTCACGCAAATACTACTGAACCGATTACAATGAAATTTAGCACACATATAGAGGGTAACTTGGATTAACACATAGGATAGGTTTTATCTCGGAAACCCCACGGGAACGGGAACTATGCGGGTTTTCCTTTGAAAACACTGTCGAAGCCGCGGGCGGAAATCTAGTAGGCTTATAATTACATCAAAGATTAAGCCTTAACTGTGGGAGCAGCCTGCGTCGTAAACTTTATAACATATTACAAACTTGCTTCTTGTTCAAATTACGGTATATTTATATTAATTATCCTTGGAACTTTGATGAAGCTGTAATATAGAAATTGTATGTTATAATACATGTACTATGTTATCTTTTAACAAGCAAACGTTCTTTTTCTTAAAAAAATAAGTCACTTACATATTATTATATGTATTTATAAAAAATTGTCACTGCGTGTTCTCGAATTAAGGTATGTACCTATGCTAAACTAGTAGTTGAAAAAATCTACCTATAATTCAGCTTTATATTCAGTTTTCCATTGCGAACAAAAATATACTGCTATATTTTATTTTACATCATTACCTACATAAAACTTCAGCAGAAATCTTTAAAACTGATATTTATCACTCTTCAGTTGTACGAGCGAAACAACAAGGCAAAGCTAGTGCATTTGAAAAGGATACATCCTGAGGTTGCCTGTCTTGTCTCCAATGGCGAGCAGCTTCTGTATCGGGTCCCATGCTAGCGCCGTGGGGGAGAACGGGAAGCCGTGGCGGAATGTCTGCGAACAAAGTATTATATGAATATCTATGAACTAATTGATCTTAGATGTTTTACTTATCTATCTGCTGATTGTGTTTTTAGATGTTACACTAGTAAGGTTTGTTATGTGAAGCTGGAGTATGCAAGTAATTAATATTATCTTCACGTATAATCGTAGTTTTACGTTTGGTTTGATGATTAATTGGATGTATTTTGTAAATAATACGTAATTTTGATGGATGAAATGTAAATTGTTCTGAAAAGTCAACATTTTTCAGTTTGCCAGTTAGTTGCTTAACAACGGAACAAACTACTGAAAAACGAGAACCTGTCGTAAACGGCAAGCTTACTCACATCGCTTATGAATTCGAAGCCTATGTTTTAATCTAGACAATAATAATATATCCCTACCAAATTTCATACAGATACGATCAACTGTTGTTGCGGGAAATGCGGGAAAGAATAATAACCGTCTATGCTCACAAAGTTTCAAATTTATAATCTCAATATTAAGTAACTATATACATACTAACATTATAGCATACATCATAAGTACCTCAAAACCTAGAAAATAAACAATACCCCACCCAAAATGCAACACCTGACTCTATCTCAGGTCAGAGTGTATCAC
>CAJQZM010016988.1:0-12809 GCA_907164665.1 Colias nastes | reverse complement strand
GCCGGCCGCCATTGCACCCGTGCGAAGCCGGGGCGGGTCGCTAGTACGTAATAAAAATAAATCTTACGCATTTGTGAAACACGTGTACAAAAGATTAGTCACGAGTTGCTAACACCAAAAAAATGTTCATAAAGTTATACCCAATTCCTCGTACATTTAAATGAAATAATATTTGCTATACATTAAATAATTACTCGTGAAATTAGAGAGAATATAAAATGTGTCTGTAACAAGCAGCCAGCGAGTTTGTACTATTTCAGTGCAGTTCATGAACTAAGAATTTAAGTCCGCGTTGAAAGGTGAAGCGTGAATACTTGATGAATCCATTGCAAGTGTCGACAGACATTCAGAGTCCCCCGAGATTAAACGCGAATATTCATGCTAAGGATATGGGGCAGATCTAGTTAACTTCCCTTAATAAGGTATTTGAATTTAACTATATTTAGCATAGGAGTTACAAATTGCTGTTTGGGCTGCAATAATAATCATAAAATAAAATATTTAACAAGAAAGTCAAAGTGGTCATAGTAGTAAAGCCAAACTGGGAAAAGAAGACTTATCCATTGAATTACTTAAACCAAGCATGTTTCGCATTATATTATGCTTATAAAACATGTTATGTTTAAGATAATCACTAGCTTGTTCAAATTTGAACCTAACGTGTCAAAGTACCTAGTCGAAAAGAAGGGTCCTACGAGGAACCTACCAACCAATATATTATTTTAAACGTTGCCTATACGACTAAAAATTTTTTTTCTCGATTTAAATGTTATAAAAAATACTAAATACTTACATAAACAAGTCTGTCTAGTTAACAAGTCACAGGAAATGTTGACAGAATCCGCCGCGGCCGAGTGGAAAGTGCGTGCACTCATTAAAGCTCCTAATGAGTGTCGCCTGCGGAGTGACATTAATTAATTTAGTTATATATTTGTTGCTGAATCATTTAAAAGGGTGCTTTCAAAAGATTTAACTTAATACGAGTGTTTGTTTAAACGACTTTTTATGGAACTTTAATGTGCAGTT
Organism: Colias nastes; assembly: GCA_907164665.1. Taxonomy (NCBI): domain Eukaryota; kingdom Metazoa; phylum Arthropoda; class Insecta; order Lepidoptera; family Pieridae; genus Colias; species Colias nastes. Next base: position 11,783 of record CAJQZM010016988.1, on the reverse strand, counting down.
TAAATGTAGAGATATTCAGGTTATGCTTTCTTGCAATAATTTATCTCTATTTTTTACTGTAAATATGACTATGAAAGCCTTTCATTCCCTTCTTAAAGATTTTTTTAAACTATGGTTCCAAACGAATCTTTGTCTCCCTGTTCATAAAGACTGAATCCATACCTAGTTAGTTAATCTACATTACCTACATAAACGTTACCTAGTTTGTTTTTAAAATATGCAAAAAGCATTGCATGGACAGTGTGCACACATTAGAATCTAATATTATAAACGTGAATAAAATAAAAATAAAATAAAAAAAAACAGTTGAATGTTGAATGCCCCAAGGTGTCAAACACAAGTGATGTTATTCAAACATTTATCCGCAAAGGCTTAGCGCAAAGGGATAAAATCTTTTGAGCATAGTTTAATTAAAATATTACCACTAACGCATTTTATTGCTCTCAATTAATGATTGCCGATTTTCACATTTTCCTGAATTTTACTCATATTAAGTGTCTACGGAGAAATTTTAGTTTAAAAATAATCACTTAATTACATATTTTATCGAAATAAGAGTTTTAATATGGATTCTAATAAAATAAATCTTCCTATGAATATCGGCTAAGAATATAAAAAGGGTATACTAAAAAGAAAGAATATCATTTTTATTAATAAAAGCTTCAACAATAGACTCCTATTTCCTAAATTGAGTGTATTGTACTCTATTTGGTAACATCATTTTCTATTAAAATAAGTATTTCAGATTCCGTCTTTACCCGATGCCGTACAAAATTCTTTGTTAATAATATTAACGAGATTTTATGGGAATATAGCTATACAAACTATCTAACAATAAAAAAATAACCTGTTCTGAATATCGTAACGTACCGAAGATATTTTGAAAAATTAGTTTATAATTATTACCTAGGTATTGTATTTTATTATCTCTACCGAAACCAAAACTTCATTTACAAAGTTTTTATCTGTCTTTCAGCTTGTCTGTCTATCTGTGAACAATGACTCTCCAAATCTAATGAAATACCTAATTCAAAAAATATATCTTGTCTTTACTTTTAAAATAAATTTACCTTTGTCAAGCTATTACCATTAAATTCACATAAGACAGATTGTGTACCACAAATCAAGATAAGAACGACTTTGATCTTTGCTCTTCACAAAGGGGTATAAATACAAATAGAACCATTGACAAAATATACCACTGAACTGGGCTAAGTTTACTTAGGTTATTTTGTACCCTCTACTGCGCCTCAAGCATTGTCAACTTAATAATATTGAATGGTCCTTGAGAGTTTAACGTTCATTATCAAGATTACTCGCTAATTTATATCATTTGTATAAATAGCTTAATTAATTCTTCATTTGTTCGGGCTTGTATTACTACAAACCTATATGTATCAGGTTATTGCCTACTTAGCTTCTTTTCAAATGTTTTCGTTACATTTCGTAGAGCAGTTATCACAACAAGTGTTTGTTTGTATTGCATGCCAAAAGTATATATTTAATCTTTTCAACTATGTAAACTTTAACTTTAAAAAAAAACATTAGGTATATACAGTACATCGTGTACTTTCTATAATGATTGATATAATGGATAACAGTTGCATTATTCTAATAATGTGGACACAAGACAGTCAAATTTAATGCAATGACACGATTTCGCTCTCAATTACAATACACTAATGAAGGACGAGTATAATATGCAAGATAATATGTAATGAATCGATTCATTCGGTACATTAGTCAATCATTGTTTGACATACACATACATTACTCAGTAAGAGCTAGCGCGCACGAGCAACTTTGTCTCCGCAACTATTTTGTCTCTCCCATCAATTTGTATGGGGAGTTGCGTCGCTACGTGCGCGCACTTTCATACTAGCCCATGGGTGGGAGAGACAAAATAGTTGCGGAGACAAAATAGTTGCGGAGACAAAGTTGCTCGTGCGCGCTGGCTCTAATAGTGATAGATGTTGTTTAATCTGATTATGTCCTATATACACCCGTAAAAAATAAATACAACACTAAACTGAATAATAATAAAATGTGCTAACATGTTAATGTTATCCGTTTAAATATATTTGTACGATTGTTGTAATTTCCTATAAGTAAAGAAACATAACAAACATTTTTATTAAAATTAAATACAGACGTATACCGAAGCTAATAATTATGAATTTGCATATTATTTGTCGTTAATTTAAATCAATTACATAATATTCACTTGAACTTGCAAATTGAACAGTTCCACTAAAATGGAGTTTAATGAAAAAACAATAGTATACTAAGATCAAACTCTCATGCATATGCATTTAGGAATTCATCGAATCGCAATATTGAATATTGTCCAGGTGAATTTCAATAAAACGCTCGCCTTTCAGAGGGAAATTGAAAAGATATCTGAATATTCGTCCACTATTTCAACAGATAGGCAATGCACTAAAACAAAACGTCATTTAATTATATATTTAGACCTATTTGGAGTAAATTACAGTACTCCAAAATTAATAATGCGCATGCAGATCTTCGTTAATTATCGTATTTCCAGAAACACCCGAATCACCCCGAATCATTGAATCGTAAGTGCCCTAAACAATGCACTTGCATCTTGCACCTTGTTCGAAAGAAATAGGAGTCAATTCAGAGTCAAACACAATCGAAAACAATTCGGGCGGTAGGTGACGGTAGCCTGTCAGTCACAAAATCCGTCAGTCGTCTTTATATATTGGTGGTGACCGCACGTATTATCTCTGTATGGAATTATATAGAGCTGCTTTTACATACCCTTCTTAGTTTTGTTTCAAAGTTGAATTTTCCGGTAAAATGATTATTTACACAGGTAGCAGATAGCAGTGGGGAAAGTGAAAATTAATAAGAGCATAATGAAAGTTCTGATCATTCTACGATATCAGAAATAGAGATAATCCCTGATTCTGTAAATTCTTTGGACTGAGATTTTAATGATTAGATTTCACAATTTAAATGTAAACCAGTGTTTGAAAATCATTTTTTTAAATGTAAACTTTGTCTTATTTTAACCTATAAATTTAAATTTATAAATTTATAAAGAATAGAAAAAATTCGATCACGAGGCGGGACTCGAACCCGCATCCTTTCGCGCCATTCCGGGGCGGATGCCTGACCGACTCAGCCACTATTTTAGCGTTATTTTAACCTTCCATACATCCATCATTACGCCAGCTTCAGTAAGACACTTTAATAGTTCTAAGTATAGAATTTTCCAAATAAATCAATACAACAAATATATATTCGCAATCGTGTGGCTTATCCTCGCTATTAACTTACATTGAATTATCGAAACAAATTTCGTTACTTATCTCTTTGACCATAAAATCACAATAAAACTCATAATTCTAATAAACTATACTACTTACTTCACCGGCGCAACGACCCAAAGAGGATCTTGGCCTCCGACACCAAAAGTTTCCAGGTTTCGCGCCTTATCGCCCTGGTGTTGAGGTCTTCTACTTGAAGGATGTCCAGAACTTTTTGGACTTCGCCTCTCCAACGGTGACGAGGTCGGCCGACGGGTCGCCTACCGATCGGCTTGCTCATGTACACTCTCTTCGCAGCGCGATCGTTTGGCATCCTTTCTAGGTGACCGATCCATCGAAGGCGAGCAGCTTTTGTCTCACCAATAATGTTGGGTTCACGGATGAGATCTTCGATGTGTAGATTTTTCCTCATTCTCCAAGTTCCCTCATCAGTTTTTGTAGGTCCTAAGATTTTCCGATATATTTTCCTAATAAACTATGCATGAAGAAAATACAATAAACCACTCTATATACATATCGTCTTCGGAGGCTCGGGGAATATGACAGTTGCCGAACAGTCACGAATTTTTCTATGCGCATTATCAGTTTGGGAGTACTGTAATCGTATTAACATATTATTTTTAGTGCGATAGTTTGTGTCAGGTTATAAGGATTTGTACATTTATATTTTACTGTAATATCATCAAATTATATGTAATATTTAATTTCGGTTGAGAAAAATAATACAAAATACCTATGTAGGTAAACAAGAGAACATAATATGTATAACTGTAGCGTATAACGTGTTATCATTGTTTTAAGTGTTCTCTTCTGTCGGCAACTCCCGTGAGCGCCTACTTTATCTTTCATTTTGATACAAAATTTATAGCGATATGTTAGAATAAAAGATCACACACTTGACTCACGTAGAAGAATAAATAAATGAAATAGAGTTACACCGTAATTGTGTTTATCATTTCAATTCATAAAATATCTTCCTCGCAGTATTTTGTATCACATGCTATAGCTTCAACAGCATAAATTATATTTTCATTTGTAGCATTGTTTTTATTTTTTGTAATTTCATTCTGATAGCAACATTTCGAATAAAATCATAATTATATTTTTGGTGCAAGTATTTTAAGCGTATCAGAATTTCTAGAATTCTATCCATTAAGTATTTTTTTTATTTTATCTTAATGAAGCCATGAAGTCTTTGGATTATATTTCTATAAACTTCATACATATTATGCGTGTATTACCGTTTACATAAAAATATTAATAGTGATAAAAATGTAATAGAAGGGAAAAATATTTCATGCGAATCGCATATTTCTTTAATGGAGCGAAACGGTTTTTCCCAATGAAGTCAAGATCCTTCAACGGTTACTTAGACCCTTTATGTCCATTATATCATGTAAATCAGCCCCAAAACTTTTGTTAAGAGACGATACGTACCGGACGTTATTAAGTTAGAAATATTATTGTTAATGTTTAAGTTTCCGCTGATTTGTTTTATTTGAAAATTTTACTCGGTCATAGATAATAAGACTGACTCGGTATTCTACTATTTATTTAGGGCGTCGGTTATAAGTAAGTGTAGGTAGGAGGTTTGCAAAAGAATGGTTATAGTATTGGGGATGATTACATGGATAAAATTTACCTATTCAATAAAATTTTAAAGAAATCTACAAATTGTTCAAGTAAGTGGCATCGAGATTTTCGATAAGGCGATAACATCCATAGCACTTATAATCTTTATTTCCATAATAAGTAAATACATGCAATAACATACAGTGCATCACATGGACTTCGCGCAACTATATTTCCGAAAAAAAACTTCATTTCTATAAACAAGCATTTCTTAGGTATATTCATTTCATTAATTTAAATTCAATTCAATTTCGTGATCAATTTATTGAATATTTAGTATAAACAAACAACATTTACCGGGCTAACAGCGCTATCTTATAAAAATTAACCCTGCCAGAACGCCGGGGCTCGTCTCCCACTTGGGCAATAAAAAGCAAGATTGAATACTGAACACATATTTGCGCTAGAAGCAAATCGTCCCACGGAGATTCAGATATCATGTAATAAGACGGACAGCATCGGTAAAAGACTGCGAACTGCGTCTAATATTTTATTGCACAACCTTTCACGTTTTCTTTTTAATATAGGACATCATAAGAGTGAATCTTTTCTTTCGTTTATTCTTGTGAGTAGTGTTTTCTTAAGTGATGTTTATATTATTTTAGCGCAGATACGTCATGGTATTATTCAACAGATTTCACCTTTGAGATGTAAATCTTCTCCTTCGGGGATTCATATCCGAAATGGAGTGACTAAAGGTATGCCTGATATTTCATTCAGTAGGTTCAACTGCATGTATAATACATAATATTTTGAAGAATATGAGTATAGTTCGGCTTATAATATTTTCCCCACATACAAAATATAAAACACTATTTATTCATAACACTCTTAGAATGCAGGTTAGTAACATATTATTATCTATTAGTCAAACTCTTTCACAAAACTGGTTACAAAAACATCTGAATAGTCTGAGTTAGGTGAGGAGGAGACAGAAGCAATAATCTCGTATATAAGCTTATATTAGAACTAGGATCCATGTAGCGTATAATCTTCAATTTTTATAACTATATTGCAAGATAGGTTTTCATAATAAAATGTACTTGTTATATATACCATTGTTCTTTATGTAAACTCTGTAACGGAATTCGATCGCTTGTTCATCAACTATGTCAAATATTTGACGACGGTTAAGACGTTGTGTTTCATCCTAAATAAACATATTCTAACATGATCTTGTCCCATTGAGTAACGCCTTTGTGATCACACAACTCAGCCTCCCTGGACTTGTCCTTGAGATTTTCCATTATCAAATAAAGGCATTATCTTACCTCTGTCGATTTGCGTGTGATTTATACTTTAATAATTATATCCTTTCCTGTCAAAAATCTTTAATAATCATAGAGTTGCTCTACTTAAACTCTTTTAATACTTTACAAAAAACATCATGCTAAAAATGGACAGAAAGGTATCTCAATTATTAACTAAAGTTTATACTCATTTATAAATATTAAGATTTATCTTGAAGACAAATCCCACAGAACAGTAAGAACAAAACAAATCCCAAGTCAAACAACATTTTTTTATCTACAAAACTTCTGACGCGATTGCATGCTTGAACAATTTTCAAAGCATTCGATAAAACAAAAAGTTTTCTTTTGCTCTTTTATCTAATTTTTAAATACTTCTAATGTAATAAACATTGGATTTTCTGAAATATTATAAGTAGATAAATAAGCGGTAGCAAGACTTTTATCAGAAATACTTTTCTCCTTCAGTAACTTATATTCTAATATTGTTACAAATATTCGCTCGTCTTCCACTAATTTTTATCTTCACTGTCTATACCTATTTTTTATTTATACTTAAACCTATAAGAGTTTGTTAGTTTGGATGAACGCACCATTCATCCTTATATGAATGGCCAGGCAAAACTACCTACTGGAAAAGTTACGCATGGAAATTCTGAACTGATGATTTACCTAAATATTAAATATAGCCAACAGGATCAAAATTTTACATTCTGTATGATATGAATGTAAAGGTAACAGTAATATTACAGTGCAATCGTTTATAGAACTTGACCCATACACGAAATAGAAGTTATTCAAATTTGTACATTAGCATTGAAATTTAGTCGTCCGAATATCAATGAAAAGAACGATGCGGGTTCCTATCATGTAATCAAATATAATATAGTTAATTCTATTTTAGTAGGTACTACAATGTACTCCTATTGTTATCTTTGTGCAAGTAATATTATACAGCGTGATCGACAATATTTGGCTTCGAATTACTTCTAACACCAATTGGAGCATTATCATTGATATTGTTGAATAGTGGAAATGTCGATTCGGCTGTCGTGAATTAACATTGCTCAAAATTGCAGGTCGATTTTCTGTCACTAGCCGCAGGGATGACACGGAACTTTGCTACGTGATGTTGCGGTCCGGTTTCGATCTACTTACAAGGTGCATATCGATAGCAAACGATCTGTCTGAATTATGTCCCACCTTGAATTCGCGGTAAAACCATCACCTGGAAAACTAATTTCCTACTGTCGGTTGCCCTCTTTCGTGTCAAATAAGTTTTACTATAATTGTAAATGTAACTATTTTTGTGCCAGAATCAATATTGTAATTTAAATATTTTTGCATACACATCGAAAAACGGAATGCAGATATTGTTAAACATATAACAAAGAGCGTAACTGAATAAAAACAGAGCTTCAAACCAAATAAAAATAACACTTTTAGAGCGGCAGTTTATAAAAATAAAAGAGCATTTGGAGGCGCAGAATTGCTTTAATAGGTGCAATAGAATTGAAGCAAATAGCTAAGCCGGCAATCAGCAAACAAGTGTTCATTAAACACTTGTGCGCAATCAACGCTAGGCTCACAGTTAAAAACATTGAACATTTTGTCTGACGCACGCTTTTACCAAATACTCACCACTTTTACAAACAAAGAAAAACTGCAATCCCGCAATTGAAGATTGCATTCAAATCATATAGGTGACACATTTTCTATATAGATATACCAAAATTAATTGAGTATTGCAACGCTAATAGAAAGTTCACATTACAGAGTATTATAATCAGCAAATAAGAACTAATTATGTTTCAACTCATAAAATTTCTACTAGGTACCTACTGCTTAACTTTTATATTTGTCTATATGTATTAATATTATCTATATAACAGGCAACTACTGTATGATATTACCCAAGATATTACCTTTCGGCTTTCTGTCACATAATAATATGTCTATTATCAATATAAATTAGTTATAAGCTAAATAATTGGTAAATCAATAGTAATTAATAACCCTTTATTGTGAATAGAAATATGAACCTACCCATAACCTACCTGTTCAACAAACGCTCCGGTTCGATGTCTCGAGATACAACCTCCTCCTGCTATTTATTATTCATTCTTATAAAGCACAGCGATATTTACTCACCCATTACTGCGGTCTCAGCGTCGCTTTCTCGCATTAAGAATTTAATGTATCTACACTCCTTCACTTGGCGTATATTAAGAAGATGAAAATATACAATATTGAAACAAAGAAGGTTCAATACCTCCGCTACATACCAATTTAAATGCACAAAACATTTGCTTTATACACGAAATTGAAAATTTCATGACTCTACCGTTATTATGAAAAAAATCCATGCGCGTTACCACAAAACCATATTATTATCTCGCTGCCAAATTCGCGGCTTCCACACAAAACAATAAATAACAGTGAGACTATAAAAAGTATACCAACAAACTCGCGATGCACAAACCGCCGCAAATGTTTGGTGCAAAAAATAAAAAACAATTAGCACCCAGGACGCAGGCTGCGCCGGCAAACCGTTGATAATTTATTTCCAATCGCAACAGCCCGCAGCGCCGCAGATATTACACGTAGCTTCTCGAAATATATTGAAGATTTCCCATTCTACGAGAGCGAAAATCCAACGGAATTGTTTCTGTACCATCCGACGATTATTCGACGTTTTAAAAATATTTATCAAAAAATTTGCATTTGAATGCGAAAACACTATCAAGAGACAGTTGTGGTATGCAATAAAGCAGTTTATCCGGAAAACGGTAATAATAACTAGCAAGGAATAACGTACAAGAGCTGAACACAGCGGTTTCGTTAAATCAACGGAGTGAAAGGAATCCTCCAGTTGGATCAGAGCCCAGCGATGTCGTTGAGATTGCAGCAATTTATCCCGGCCGTGACGCCTTAGATAGCGGCTTGTATTAACTTTACGTCTCTTATGTGCTTTATGATATATGGGTACAACAAATTTTAAGCCGCCATTTATCAACATAACTGTTACCCGTTTTAAACTTTATTTTCCGTACCATCTTTATATTCTTATCAAAGTTTATGGACCAGCTTTAAACGTTTATCTACCGACAAAAACAGAACTACGTTCAGATTTGGTTATAATATTTACTGTCGCATATTATATGATTTCTTTTGTTAAAATCACACGAACAAAGTACAAATACGTATAAAACAAGCGAGGTTCATGCCAGCAGCAGCGGGCAGCTCTAATGGCTTCCATTACGTTGCTCGCCACCTGCGCTAATGGGTCAGAAATATTTAATTGATGAGAGGCAATACTGATATCCTGATTCGCATTTTTCATGCAAGTGCTTAAGCCTTAATGAAATCATATTACTAGTTGGCCATGTCAACGAAACGAATTAATCGTGTACCTTCTGAATTCGACTGCACCGCACCACCTGTATTGTGAAATTACACTATGTAAGTGTACCAAATGTAATGAAAATACCTTTCAAAAATATACAACATATTACATATACAAGTACAAGTAAACACTTACCAAAAGTTACGTAGAGTTTATAATTGACAACATTTCAAAATTTTAAGCTACTTATTTTTTTATTTTAATGAAAACTAGATCAAAAATTATGATACACGTATTTTTTGCTTTTTCTAAATATCGAAGTTTTCATTCATCTTTTTGAGTTTTAAAATCATCTCATTCTAAAATGTCGTAAGCGCCAAATGACGTCATACATACGGAGGAATACATTTTTTCCTTTGCCTCATACCTAGTTTAAATTAAAAAAAAATCTTGACAGTTGACATTTTGGCACATTTGTCACTTTGATTCGTCAAATTTTGTAAATATTGTTAATTGTTATTTGCTGATCCAAATTTTAAACAAAAGAAACTTATTCACAAGTACTGATGATGATGACTTTATGCAGGATTTGTTAAGGGGTGCTGAAAATTTCTGGGAAACAAATATACTATCCCAAAAACGTTGGAAAGTGTTGAATAAATACAACTTTTAGTAAGTAAACAAAGTCTTTTATTTCAAGAAAATTATGAACACTATAGGCACTATTTGTATAATATAAATGAATTGGTCCAACTCCAATCAAACAAACATCACGCTAATGAGATTAAATTAGAAAACCAAAACACAATAACACGATTTAAAAGTTTGTTGACAGGAATAATTCACAAAAATGACATTAATATGAAATTTGACACATGCCATACCCTGTAAATGTCAGTGATAGTTTTTTTTTTTTACTTTTTTTAAATTAGGCTCAGGCGCATTTTTATTCCTCCGTATGTATGACGTCATCATCACATTTATCGTTTTTATTTAATTTCTCTTAAAATATGCGATTAAAAAATGAAATAATTTTTTTTCTGTAATCGCAAGAGCAAAATAAAGAAACGGTATTTTTTTTTCATGGCCTTATAAAAAATGAAATGTTGTCAATTCTCTGTCCTCTTTAATACCCTAAACTTATCGGTATCACTTTAACAATATACAGATTGGTGGTACTTTGTAGGAAGACATAGGCTGCTAATTGCTACAAAAGAAATTCACTATCTAAGTGCTTTACGTAAATGCACGAAAATCTAAACAGCGGAAATCTGAATTGAAGCAAATTTTATACACACTAATGCAATACGTAATCTTGCTAAACTAAGTTGATGCAGGAATCAATTCGTGATAGATACAATTTCGGTTTATAAGCATGTTCATCCTTAATTTTGAATTCTCTGTGAGCAAACGCTACAGCTGAAATTTAATTTCACAACGGGAACTGTACTAATTACAAACAAATCAGATCTCTTGCATTCACGTTTAAAGACCTTTAGCATCGTGCATATAGCAACTTGGATAAATAATGTTTAGATAAATGTGTTCATATTTTTACCTACATTTTTATTTATAGATTAATTCTTTAAAATTTAATTTTAAACACAAAGAAAAGACGTCCCTAGGTATAAAGGCGTAGAGGTATTGCGTAAAACGTGTCGGTGAACATTGTCATCTATTCAGCAGTTAAACAAAACGTTACAATTGAGCTTGTACACAATTTAACGATACACGTAATTAACGGAGTATATTCACGTATTGTTTGCGTAACTGCGTAACAAACACCTGACACTGTGTTCCGTACCAGACTTAATTGCACTGAAGTATTTAATGTGCCACCTTATGCAGTCTGAATAACGGTAATTTAAACTTGTTGAGGATTCCAATTACTATGAATTGTTATACTTACATAGGTAGTAGGTAATACGCGTCAAGACTTCTACGAATAAGGTCACAGGCTCGAGAAATATAAAACAATTTATTTTTTGACCTACATAGGTATTTTTTTACAATACGGACGTGAAATTTTCAGAAAATTGTGTTGAAGGAAAATATTATGAGCTGAGCGCTAAAAAATAATTATCTTTCAGCAGATTGAATAGAGAGCACGAATAATATTGTGCCTGCTCTATGAATTATAGAATTTTACTCTAAGAAACATGTTTCAAATATTACATACCGAACTACATAGTATCTATTCGATGATTGGTAAAATATTCGAAATGTACTGTCATAGAGATGTCATCATGCTGCTCTTTA
>CAJQZM010016977.1:0-11548 GCA_907164665.1 Colias nastes | reverse complement strand
TCTATCACCTTTTTGGTATAGAATTATGTTTTCAGGATCAATTATACGTGACTTTCAAATGAATTACGTCAATTCAGATTATTTTTTACATTTTCCATAATAACGACAAAATATCTAGTCTATCTCTGTCAAAACAAAGTTAAAATCGACAATGTAGTTGTACCGTTTTGTAAAACTTAATTTTATAAATTTCCTGTCACATTTTAGGAGGTATCAATACTAAGTAGAGGACGAAACAGTCCAACGATAGACGACCTAGAGGCTAAAAAGCGGCAACTGTTAGACGCAATAAAATACTCTGAAATCGCCATGGACTCGAGCACCGACACACATGTGAAAGAAGTTGACCTTTCCGGAGATATATCTGAAGTTGAATTTGTTGACATTATCGAAAATCAAGAAGCTAGTAGTAAAGTTACTCAGAATGTTAGTGAAGAAACAAAACAAGATGAAACCTCGAAAGATGAAAAGAAAGTAGTTGATGAGACAGGAGTTGAAAAGAAAGTTGTTAATGAGTCAGAAGATAAAGAGAAAGTTGTTAATGAAACAGAAGTTGAAAAGCAAGTTCCTAATGTGTCAGAAGTTGAAAAGAAAGATCCTAATTACTCAGAAGTTCAAAACAAAGATATTAATGAGTCTAAAGTTGAACAGGAAGTTGTTACTGAGCCAATAGTTGAAAAGAAACCCGTTAATGAGACAGAAGTCCCTAAAACTCCTGACGCGAGAACTGGTATCGTGAAAACTACTGAATACGGTACACCAGTTATGAACATCGTATCGCCATACATGAAACTGCCAAGTGACGATAAGTTCGCCAAAGACATTTGTGACGTCATTCAGTTCGAGAACCTTCCGAACTCAGTGGGTAAGTATAAGAAAATAAGTAATTTAGTTGCGGCCCGGCAACCGGACAATTGCTGCTTGTATTGTAGTGCCCCTGGTCACGGTGTAGGTTCTTGTTATAAGTTTTTGGCATTACGTTTTCAGGCGCGACGTAAGATTGTGCGACAGCGCAGGTGGTGTTACGTTTGCTTAGGCGCCCACCTCGTGTCGCAATGCAATAATTCTTCTCGACCGTGCAAGCGCTGTGGTGGTAAACACCACTTTTTACTTCGACACTAGGGTTGTTGAGGATTCCTCTTCCGCTTCCTCATAATGCGGAAGTTCCGCAATATTTTGGGTTCCTCAACCGTTACCGCATCCTCAAAAATAAAAATAAAAAATTCCTCTTCCGCTATCGCTTCCTCAAAATTTTGAGGAAATTTATGAGGATGCCGTATCTATGACAACGCACTCGCTACGCGCAGCGCGATGCCAGGCCGATTCGATCGGGCGGCGAATTTACAAAGCCTATATACCTACCTATGTATACTTTTTGAGTCACGAGTCGGACTCTAATAGATGAGCTTTTGTTTATGCATATAACTCGACAAAACCTAATCTATCTAAATAAAAAAGTGACTCGACTTGATTATAATTTCCTATCATCTTCATCCGCTTCCTCTTCCGCTTCCTCATCCTCATCCTCTTCCTCAAAAAAATATCCTCATCCTCATCCCCTAAATTTGCGTGTGAAAATTCCTCTTCCTCCTCCTCTTCCTCATAATCACTTCCTCAACAACCCAATTCGACACCCAATATGAATAACATTGTAACTCAATGTGTCATAGTTTTCAGCACAGCCATTTTAATATTTTTTTAAAGTTTATTATTTATTTGCAGCTGTTGTATTATAGTTAGTCTATACAATTGTAGGTGTCATATTATATTGATTTTAATTGCTTTTTAAAATGATATATATGGCATTTTGATAAAACAACTGCAAGTATGACTTTTGCAATGTTACAATGTACAGATTTTAAGTATTTTTTAAATGAAAATCATCGTAACTAACATTACAATGTGGTTATGCAAACATTTGAAAGTATATTTCAGCGTATTTAATTGTAACTTATTTTACAATCACGTATTTTACTGACAAAAGGAAAATATTTAATATTTATTGAATGATATTGTAAGCAACAATAACTACGAGTATTAATGTTACATTTGGTTGAAAAAACATGGTAAAAACATGGTCAGGGAGGAAACAGTGACTCGGATTTTTCGATACGCTCAAAAATATAGTAAATAATATATAATCAAAGTGATTTTTTTAGATCTTGAAGTCAGGTTACTATATTTCACTATTGTGTCATTATATTTTCATTACACTTTAAATTAATTAAACTAAAAAATAAAATATAAAAAAATAGATTTGAGTCACTGTGTACCGGTGGATGTATACAGTGACTCAATAGTGTAGTACACAGTGACTCTAATAGTATACAGTGGCTCAGTGAAAATTAAAAAGATATACTTAATCAAAATTCTTTATTATCTTTCATAAAATGACTAATACAAATGTAGGAACTTCAATATATGAATTAATATAATCAGTCTTAGAATAAAAAATAAAAAAAAAATTAACTAATTCACAGTAATAAAATTAAAATCGATTGAAAATTAATAAAATGCTCTCGAAGCTGTTCCAATCATTAACGGTTTAGGTAGAATAAATTTTAAATCGTCCTCTTTTACAATAGACAGATCGGGCTTATTTGGCATAATAAACTTATCAGTACCAGGCTTTCGCCTCAAAAATGATATGTAAAATTCCATGTTCTCATTTCGCTCCTCTAACACTTTTCCCATATATAAGGATCTCTGTTTTTTGGTAGCTAATTGGATAATAACTAGACATCGGATTATATGCATTTGCATATTTGCATATGCAAATGCATAAAACTCTCTAATTACGGCGTTAGTGCATATTTTAGCCTTTTTCCCCAATCGTGCATATTTCGTTAAGTAGCGGGAGTTTTGATTGGTCGACTAACCTTTATTAGCCAATCAGAACGCTCAGCGAGTGAACAAACCCTATTTTGGCATGGTAAAATGGCAAAAAATTACATAATGGGCTCCATTTTAAGTAAATTTTGAGCCATTCAAAATAGGGCTAGATTAACCTTTTGGGGCTAAAAACTTAAAACACGGGTTGAATTCCAAAAAAGGGCTAGATTTAGCCCGGAAAGGTCTAAGGTGGCAACACTGGGCTCGCGGGTCAGCGGGTGACAAACGTCACAAATTTGGGTAAAAATGTGGGTAAAAACAAGGTAAAAATGCCTAATTGTATAGGTATTGGCACAAAAACTATAGGTACTTAATTTCAAGAAAATTTCACTGTTTTTGTACAATCTTTGATTTAAATATATAAAAATAATAAAAGTTTTTTGATTTTGTATTGTGCATCCATTCCAGCCTTTCAAGACGTCCACTGCAGGACATAGGCCTCCCCCAAAGATTTCCAAAACGACCGATCACCAGCGGTCTGTCCATCTCGTTGAAGGCCGTCCCACACTGCGACGTCCTGTACGTGGTCGCCACTCAAGAACCTTTTTGCCCCAACGGCCATCGGTTCTGCGGGCTATATGCCCAGCCCAGCGCCACTTCAACTTACTAATACGGTGGGCTATGTCGGTGACTTTAGTTCTTTTGCGGCTCTCCTCATTTCTGATTCGATCACGCAAAGAAACCCCGAGCATAGCCCGTTCCATAGCTCGTTGAGCGACGCGAAGCTTGTGCACCATGCCCGCGGTTAGGGACCACGTCTCAGATCCATAAGTCAACACCGGTAACACACACTGCTCGAAGACTTTCGTCTTCAGGCACTGAGGGATTTTGGACGAAAAGATATTGCGTAGTTTCCCGAACGCTGCCCAGCCGAGTCGGATTCGACGATTGACCTCTTTCCCGAAATTGGACTTACCTAATTGGACGCTTTGTCCCAGGTAAACGTATTCGTCAACAACTTCGAGAATAGAGTTTCCAACTGATACCGGAGTGGGCACAACATGGACATTTGACATGATTTTCGTCTTGTCCATGTTCATGCTAAGGCCCACTTGTTGTGAAACTCTGTAGAGGCCACCGAGCATTGTATTGAGGTCTTCCAGGGATTCTGCCATGACTACGATATCGTCGGCAAATCGAAGGTGAGTGATGTACTCGCCATTAACATTGATGCCGAGTCCTTGCCAGTCCAGGAGCTTGAAGACATCTTCCAAAGCAGCGGTAAACAGTTTTGGAGAAATAACATCTCCTTGTCGGACCCCGCGCTGCAGAGGAATTGCCTTTGTGCAATGCTCCTGAACCCGGACTGACATAGTGGCGTTTTCATACAGACTTCTCAACACTTCGATATACCGAAGGTCAATGCGGCAACGCTGAAGAGACCTCAATACGGCCCAAGTCTCGATCGAATCAAAGGCTTTTTCATAGTCCACAAACGCCAAGCATAATGGCAGATTATACTCCTCCGTCTTCTGTATAATCTGCCGCAGCGTATGTATGTGGTCCATGGTGCTAAAGCCTCTTCGGAAACCGGCTTGTTCGGGAGGCTGGAAGTCATCAAGCCTGCGTTCGAGACGATTCGTGATGACTCTCGAGAACAGCTTATAGACATGGCTCAGCAGTGATATTGGCCTGTAGTTCTTCAACAGGGTTTTGTCTCCCTTTTTGAAGAAGAGGACAACCATACTGCTGCTCCATGCTTTTGGCGCAGTGCCCTCGAGTAAGGTGGAAGTGAATAACCTCTGTAGCACTCTGAGGATTGGTTTGCCACCCGCTCTCAGAAGCTCAGATGTGATTCCATCCTCACCCGGCGCCTTGTTGTTCTTAAGCTGTTTGAGAGCCATCCTAATCTCGTACAGGCTGATGTCCGGGATATCTTCGGTGTAATGTCGGGTTAGTCGGGCTCTAGGATCTTTCGCCGGACTCGCAACAGGCTTAGCCACGGAGGTGTAAAGGTGTCCATAAAACTTCTCGACCTCACCTAGTAGCTCCGGTTGAGACGACACAATTTTGCCACTATCCGTCTTCAGCTTAGTCAACCGGCTTTGCCCAATAGATCCATCTCTTGCGAACACTTTTGAGCCTTTATTTCGCTGTATCGCTTCTTCAATGTTTTTCGTATTGAAGGAGCGGATATCGTGTCGCAAGGACTTTGTAATTCGTCAATTGAGCTGCCTATATGACTTCGCTTCATCGGAAGTATTCAGTAGCAAAGAGCGTCGCTCTGCCAGGAGCTTGAGGGTATGGTCGGAAAGTTTTTGTGTTCGATTCTTACGGGGAATCTTGCAGTGATGCAACCCTACCGTACGAATCGTTTCGATAAGCCTGTTGTTCAGATCGTCCACAGATACGTCATCGCCTAGGCAAGCGAAGCGATTTTGGAGCTCGAGTTGAAAGCTTTCGGGGTTCTGAATTTGGGTGCGGAACGGTCGAAGAGTTGACCTAATCAAGCGAGACCTTTCGAGTTTCACATCTATATTCAATGTGCCTCTAACCATACGGTGATCGCTGCCGGTTTTGACCCTGTTGATCACAGAAACATCATTGAATATATGCCTCTTTGTTGTCATGATAAAGTCAATCTCATTCCTCGTTTTACCGTCGGGGCTTATCCAGGTCCACTTCCTATGCGGAGATTTCTGGAAAAAGGAATTCATCATATAATAAATCTCTGATGTAGGTGGAAATTTACTATCCTAAATTGTATGTAGGTAAATGCAAAAGAGTATTTTTGTTTGTGTCTTGTGATAACTAATATAAGTAACATATTATAATCTAAATAAACTTATATATTTCGTATAAATTTTAATTGAATGATAAAAGAATGATAATGACTTACCTAATGACGCGTCTAAAACATTTAAATACTTCAACGGGACCATGTTAACAAACGAATATAAAAAAAAAATATGCAATACAAGAGAACGTTAAATATTCATAAGCCCCGTCTCTTTTATTTAACCGAATCCATAAAACGGCGTCCATTCGTGAAACAGCGCTGACAATAGCAGACATTACAATCAAGATTATTAACAATAAAAAATAAACGTCCAGAGATTGAGAGCATAATCAAATATTCATTTTACGATTGGAATGTTTGTTTATATTTCAAATATTATTTCTTTAGCCTTATAAGAATATTCAACCGGCAAAATTTTTCTTTTTAATAATATCATCATTGTGCATATTTTAGGCATATCAGTAGTTTTTAGTGCATATTTCGGCCTTTTTTAGTGCATATTTGCATGCATATTTTGGCATTTTGTTAGTGCATATAATCCGATGTCTAATAATAACATATTCGCCTTCTCGAGGTGAATGAGGTAAAGGTTTATTTAAATCTTCATCCGTTAAAATAATGTTTTCGTTATCAGAGTCAGCGTCATTTTCATATCCATGATTGTTATCTGTTGGCCATTCCATGTCGCCGTCCAAATCTTGTAATAATACTTCATCATTTTCCAATTCTTTATCACTGCTTAATATTGTTCGAGTAATTTTACTTTTCTTTGCGTCATTTTTTATTTTTTTTACTATCTTTTCTTCTTCCAACAACAATTTTTCAGATGTGTCGGTAGCAATTAGGCTGCGTCTTGGATTCCTACGTTTTCTGTTATTTTGTCTAGGTTTGGCTTTTATTGGATCCCTGAATTCAAACGGACTTTTAAAAGAAACTTGTGAGAATGAGATCGGTGGTATGTTGACGAATGAACTCGATGGTATGTTATTAGATGGAGTCAATGGTGTGTCGATAAGCGAAGTTGAGGGTATGTTAATCGATGAAGTCGATGGCATGTTGATGGAGGCTGGAAATACGTTTTCTGTGATAATGTTTGCATTCGGTTGGTTGTCTTCTACAGTTTCTTTGAAAAATATTGGCTCTTCCAAGACTCATAATGTAAGTGGTTCAGTAGACTCATTTGTTTTGAAATTTATAGGTTCGTTAGGGCTCTAACTGTTGACCGGCAAGAGTTTCATAGTTTTTTGTCTTTCAATAATATCTTTTAAGGGTAGCAAATGCAACACCGACCTTCTGAGATGCTTGTCTTATCGAGTCTCCATTTCTTATATTAACTACCCTTCTTTAATGTTTTCTTGTCTTGCTTTCCAATTTTTCTTTATGCAGATTTTTGCCGTGGCATTCTATCAACAAAATATAATAATTAAACAAATTACCTAAAAAATCAAAAGGAAGACATAGAACTGCATAATATAAACTGAAGTAGGTACACAGTGGCTCACGAGTCACTGTGTACCGCTTCAAATTGAGTCACTGTACACAACTCCGTCATTTTGATTATTTCATATTCAAATGGATCGAGAAATCAATCAATAAACTGAATTAAACATACAAAGGCAATCTGCATAAACATAACTATAAGACAGAAAAAATGATTACAACATTTATTATATACTTTAGATATTAAAATCAATCAAACTTACGTTGAAATATAATTTTGTGAGCACTAAAACAAAAACACGTGGTGGCACCACTGTTCGGTTCTTGAGACGCCGGCTGACTGGTTTGTACAAGTCCCAGGACCGTTAGCTTTAAACGAGGGAGGGAAACAACAACTGTGTACGTCTTATTCACAGAACAGTAAAAACAAATAGAAGTGTGATGTGGGCGTGGCCCACGTGTCACTGATAAGGTAAGATCACCTAACTTGCGCTCAGTTGTGCGCAGAAAAATATTCGAGTCGGTTGTCAGCTGTCAAACCTTTTTTCCATATTTATTCATTAATTAGGACGTGTTGTTTGGTATTAGAGTTCAAAAATGATAGCAGACGAAATAATATCAGCAATGGAGGCATTTCATACCATCGGTAAGTCTTATTTTTATTTATTTTAAATATATTTTATGTTATAACTTCGCTTGTCGTAATTTGTCAAAATTGTATACAAATATCTAGTCAAAATGAACCTTAAGTTATAAGAAATTAGAACTATTATAGATTGAACAGCAAACAAGACTTTCTGGAATATTATTGCAATAAACAAACGAATGTCGGTTTAGTGATGCTTGTGGCGCATATCGACAGTATCGATACTTTAGAAAAGACAAACATTATAAATATTAAATTTTATTTCATTTTTCCTTAGCTTTCATTTGTCCAATTTATTTATAGATTTCCCAAAGAGGCTAATTTAAAAGAGAAATGGATAAATACAACGTGACGAGTAAACTGGATGCCGAACAGCACTAAGCAGTCTAACAAAGGCCACCGATACATCACACCTACGGCAGTTCCAAGATTTAAAATAATGCTTAGTTTCTGTTTGTATTTTGTAAATATAGATTTATACTATTCTATTCCGTTTTTTAATTAATAATAATAATATAAAAAGACGTACTTAGTAGTAATAAACATACTCCAAAATGTGAAACATTATACTATACTCATATAATTGAAAGAAAAAAAAATACACAAAAAATATTTATTTGTGAATTATCGATATCATATATTATCGATATGAGGCTGACATCCCTCAGGGCATAGCATCAGATAAATATCAAGTTAATGTCATTAATGTTGAGTGGCACAAATTTCAACCTTATTTCTATGTGTTGAGGTTCAAAGTTATATCTATCGAAAACTAACGCCATCTGTTGTGGAATAGCTGAATGTTTTCGAATTTGGAATTTCTGAGCAATGAGAAACAAAACAGCTAATATGCCTAGGGATGTTATACTAAAATAAACCGTAACATGGTGCGTTACGGTACACATTGAAATGCTGAATTTATAACCTAAGTCAGTTTTTACTCAAATTAAGCTGTCCAATCAAAGGCATAGTTTACTTGTAGTGTACTGTATAACTATCGGTTTAAATGTGTGGGTTTGGCGACACTGGTTTTCATACTAATTATGACATTATAGCACTTCTATTGGTTTTTACTGTTCTGTGGTCTTATTCTAGCCAAAGTAGTAATGAGTCACTGTAGCCGCCTGAGTCACTGTTTCCTCCCTGACCTACTATTAAAGAAAATAATAAAAATCAATGTGTAATACATATTTTAAAGAAAATAATAAAAATCAATGTGTAATACATATTATTTTATTGAACTACACAGACCACCAGCATGGTAAAAAAAGATACAATTAGTCTTCAATGTCAGAATCAACCGTATTGGCACAGTTGACAGATATATACGTACATACAGTTAGGAAACTATAGTGCCACAAACTTATCTGACCCGGTGACAGTGTCACTGATGTCGCTTTCTTTTTATTTAAACAAAATATTCCGTATGAAAAGTCTGTGAAAATGTGACATTTCAAAATGGCGGCACGTAGTTCCAGTTTTTGTCACCGGGTCAGATAAGTTTGTGGCACTATAAGCCCCTGCGATGAAATTATGACATAAGCACTATTATAGCTAGGGCTGTTACCTTTTTGATATTTAACCGACTTCAAAAATAAAGGAGGAGGTTATCAATTCGGCCTGTATATTTCTGTTTGCTTTTTTTTCACAGATGATTTTTTGGTAATTTTGAGATTAAAACCCGTTAAAATACAAGAATGGTGTACTTAGCCTAAATATTATGAATTTACAAGAAGAAACAATCCGAATAAATATACCTTGTAAAAGTAAATACTTTTTTTCAGTGCTATATTTCGAAATCTTGTTTTGTTATGGACGCCGAAGGCTATTTAATGTACCTAAATTATTTATAATGCTTGATATTTGTATGATACATATATTCAATAATAATTATTTTAAACCAGAATTAACAATACTTGTATGTAGGTATACCTACTAAATTATTTTTAAAACGATAAATTAAATTAAATTAAAAAACACAAAATATGCAAAAATAAATTAAAATTATTATTATACGAGCATAGAACCTCCACCTTTTTGTTTTAGGATGAAAAAGAAAATAGTTTGACAGGCTTAGTGCTTGACAAAGTGGTAAAGTCACGTATCGATAAAAATACAATAATTATAATATCTATCTTTTTCTTCCCTAATATTTACGTAATTATGCACATAAATTTAAACAAGATTTTTTTAAGGTTTCCATTTTTTAGATTTTCGTGCTCTTCTAGATTGCGTAAAAAATAGATGCGATCTTTAAACAGACTGGACTCCTAATAGGTACTACTTAGATTACAAAATAAAAGAAGGTACTATTTGTAGCTATCATTTTGGTAGAAAATATGTCAACATAATTTAAAACTCATACTGCCATATCTATAGAAATTAAAAAATAGTCTCTTTTTAACTTGTAGTCAGATACGGTATTTACAAATATATTTATTGAAAGGACTACAAACTGAAACAATCGATATTTATTTAATGTGAAATGACATCACTTTAAACTTTTTTCTATACTATGTATCTTTGTCATTCAAAATCTGTGGATGTGTCACCCGCTACTATCGATCCCCCTCAATACCCTCGTAAACACGCTTGATGGGGGGGAGCCATTTCGAACATTTTGTATGAAGTTTCCTTACTGTATGTATCTGTATATTGTGGTATTGGTAACGGTGTTTGAGTGCGGCAAGTTTACATAAAACATTCTGTATTGTTCTGGAATTGCACCGTTGGAGCATAAGCTCATCAAGTTCTTGTATTTGCTTTGAGTGATTGGGTGTAAGCTTTCATACGCTATAGCTAATGTATGACTCCACAACGTGTCCAAATTTTTGTTTTTATTCAGTCGTCTGGTCTTTACTTTGTGGTAGTCTAAATCAATTCAATTTAGTTGATCGCTATAAAAATCATTTTGAAAGTTTATAATATTTGGACTTTGCATATTAATTTCAATATAATTAACTTTCGACCACATCATTTTCATTTTATCCTTGTCTAATTCCCAATTCGGAACTAAGTTCAGCAACGACTTGAAGTCAAATATATCATTTTGATTGACCTCTTTCACGGCGTATGGTTTGCCTGTGCTTTTAGCACAGCGTATGAGAGTGTACCATTGTTGTGGTACATAAACCACTTGATTTTTCTTACGTCGCTCTATAAGAGCATGCATTGAGTCTCCTTCTGATTGGGAATGGCCAACTTCAAAGAAACTGTGTTTAATATTCACTCCAAATATTTAAAGCATAAGCATACATTAGAAATATGATTCGATTTCTGTTCTGGCCACCGCAGCAGTCGGAATAGATTCGGAATTCTTTTATACCTTGTATTTATAAAGAAGTTGTATTTATAAAGTCGAATAGAAAGCTAGCAATTTCGTTAGGGCCTTTTTTCCCAATGCATTCATCCCACACATAACAATGACCTTCTGCAGATCCGATGTCATAAATTGTGAAATTGAATACTTGAAATTTTCTTTTGTAATAAGGTTGAAACATCGGACTGAGGAGTAGTTAAAATTTTTTGTAATTCAAAACATGCTGTAATCAATATTTTCTTCAATTGTTTGGCTTCAGCCTTATCGTTTTCTTTTATTTCACGTACGATAGATTTATTTGCTACTAGCGGTCCGCCCCGGCTTCGCCCGTGGTACATGTTTACGTTTTCTCTACATAAGAACCATCCTCGTACTTCAAGGAATATAATAAAAAAAGAATTATCGAAATTGGTTCAGCCGTTCTCGAGTTATGCGCTTACCAACACATTTTGCGATTCATTTTTATATACAGGGTGTAATCGTTAAGTGTGCACAGGCGATTTTTCCGTAA
>CAJQZM010016959.1:0-18860 GCA_907164665.1 Colias nastes | reverse complement strand
TTATTTTTATTCGTTGTACGAAAACGTTTTGCGCGGAGGAACATTGTTGACTGACAACTTGACAAGGCTTGACGTTGATACGTTTCTAATAAAGTTTTATTAAGAGTTTTTTCACCAAACATAATAAATGTTGTGAGTTTCCCTTACTATCTGACAGTGATATAGCTGTCAAGACTAGTGTCATGCTCTATATTAGGTTATAATTTTTTTATTTCATAGATATACCTGCGTCTTATTTTTGTTGTTTACCTCCCTGAAACTTGAGTATTTTTTCAAAGGAAATTTCCGATAAATAGGTACCTTGTTAGCATCACAAGAGTCAATTATTTGAAGATATTATTTTATATCAGCATTCAGCAGCAATTAGTTAGAAGAAAAAGCTCTTGAAGTTTTTCTTCAAGACGATGAGATTAGTTTTAATAATGTTACGAAGAAAAGATGAAAAATATTCTGCGAAAAGATAACGAACAACAAATAAAATTTTTAGATCATCGGGTTATAATAATGTCAGTCATAAATTGTTGTGGGTGATGGAAAAACTGATACGCTTTAAAAAAAGGATACATTTATTAAATCTTATTCCAATCTGTTTATTGACCTCCGCATAAATCGAATATATTCCATCCATCCATTCCAAGTCTCATTTTATTAAAATTGTACATCAACAACACCTATAAACATATCTTTCTTTATACCAACTCATATAGTTGGTCTATATGAGTTGGTATATAGAACATACCTGTAGTCTCATTAATATTGAAGAACGGCGTAAACGGGTTCCCCTCAGACACCAGACCATATCTAATCTGCCGTGGGGCTCCCTTATCCCCATCTTCAGCCCTCACTTTCACCACCACATCCCCCGGCACCACCTGGCGAGGCAAGTGGGTGATGGGAGGCGCGGTGGTGAACACTGGTGGCATGTCCTGTACATCTTGTACCACTACCACTACTTCCAGGCCTGCTATGTTGCGCGTGTCTTTGCCTACTTCGATGTATGGGTCCTGTAATTTTAGAGGTTACGGTTGTGAAGTTTCGAAGCTTTATAGGAAAGAATTTAAGAATAATTCTCTTTAATTTATAATATATTTTTATTAATTTACACAAAAATACGCTATGTACTCCTCTTTATTAGGTAAGATTCCTTTCTTTATATTAAGTAAATATCCCTTTTGCTAATGTTACGTTTATAGTTATGTTCGAGAAATGGCGTAGCGTCAGATATTCCTGATCGGCGATTACGGATGAATGGAATTTTGATACATAAATGGATTTATGAAAAGGTTTAACTTTTTTATCAACAAGTTTTTGTGTAAGTTTAAATGTTTTCCTTACCACTGCCAAGAGGGTCAAATGATACATAGATTGTGCCTCAAAGTCCAGAGGACCAACCAAAAATATTGTGCCTTCGGTATTTTCAGTCGAAACGCGGCGCTGACGTATTGCAAAGAGAGGTGATCCCTGTAAACAAATAAGATAATTGAAAGTCAATAACCAATACAATTCATTAAATAATTAGTTAAAAAATAAATAGACATTCATATAGAAAATTACTGCTTCGGCAATTGGTGTTCTTTTTGTTTCAAAATAATATGTAGGTACCACGCTTCAAACTCAGCCTTGCGCAATGTGCATGCAAAAATTTATTTATTTCATTCCTTTTTCAAATCATGTTCAATCGATTATCAATTTGTGTTGCCA
This sequence comes from Colias nastes, assembly GCA_907164665.1. Classification (NCBI taxonomy): domain Eukaryota; kingdom Metazoa; phylum Arthropoda; class Insecta; order Lepidoptera; family Pieridae; genus Colias; species Colias nastes. The sequence goes on along the minus strand of CAJQZM010016959.1, from coordinate 17,159 downwards.
CTTAAAATTATGACGTACGACATTTCAGTGGCGGCAAAATACATTTTTATCTACAGGGTGTCGTTTCCGTATCGTCGCGTCAATCTATCGAGCGACGCCGGGTGCGAGCCATTCACCACGGCTAGCGGGATTTATCACGCCCCAGCTATTATTAATTGCTGCGTAATTTGTGCAACATCATTGCATTAAAGCTGCAAGCTTGACCACTGATAAAAAGCTCAAACAGCACCCTGTATAATTAAATTAAGATTACGTTCTATGCGCAATTTTAAATAGCTGTATGAAAATTAACTTGAAAATTTATTTTCATGTTCTTTGCAGTTCTATAAATACATTCAATTGAATTATAACATTTACGAATGTATATTTTACTTCATAAAAGCGAAATATTCAATAAAAACTAATAATTTCTACGCTACAAAAGCGCGCGTATATCCGTCTCTACGAACGCGGCATGATTCAATTTTAATTTTCCCGTCGTGTATTACTATATCCATGTAAATCATAAATAATATGGCATACACGAGCTGGTGAAAATGAGATATTAGCCGAGTGAAATTTCATTATGCGGTTACAGCAAAATGCGTGTCAAAGGCAGTTACTACCGTCATTAAACTCGATATTATCTCGCTTGTTTAATTCGAATGAATAATTCATCTCACCCAAAGTTCCAGTTCTAGAGGCTTCGGTGACACGGGATTCTTCCTCGCTATGACTATTTCGAGATCGGTGCCGCGCTTCGCGTCCTGTGGAATAAATTTTAGTGTTATCTACGTGTCTTGATTTATCTTCTGGAGCTTGTTTATTTCTTTGTTTTGCTTTTCTGATGTATGATAAGATAGATAGCAAACATATTTGCATTTTTTAACTATTTGACTAGGTATCTATTAAATTTGTCATGATGTTAGATAAATTTACCGTAGGTATGTTAAATTTAGTCCTATACAAAAGTAAATTAAATGAAATGGGAGGAAATACACATGTACAATTTATTTTTCAGTCATCTCCTTCACCATTTTTTCAATGAAATTTAATAAAATACCGTTTCAAACCTGACAGACATGTCTATAAACTTGCATGTATCTTTAGCATAAACAAATTGAAATATGTCACATTACAAGTACAGTAATACCAGATATCCTGCTTTATTCTCACTCCAGTTCCTAATGAGCGAACTTATGTCTATAATGAGTCGCTTCACATTTACATTTATATATTCACGTAAACGACTCTGTGAAATGAGCTTTAATAGTGTAGGAGTTAATTCCGATATTTCATATCCGCTAGAAGCGGTGCGTCATCATCATCAATCACTGCATGGTACCCATCTGCCGTATCTCTTGTGTTGACATGTATTCCATATTTATAAGTATAGGATGTTAAAAAAAATGAACTTAAATTGCGGGTACTTTTATATGTACAGAATTAAAATTAATAAATCTATAAGCGTTTTTTCAATTAATAACAATTCTATAAATTGAGTGATGATAATGACATAATATGGATTAATTATTTTGAACTTCTTATACATATAATTAACCTATCCCTAAGAAAGATTGTGGTAAGCGTCAAAGTACACCCTGTCGCAATTAAAAATACTTCTATCACAAGTCACTTATATTCTTAACAGTACATACCTCAGGTACCAAAATGATGCTGGGCTGATGTGGAAAAATCGTATCTCTAGGTGTAGTTGCATTTGTTCCCGTGACAGAACAGGCTATTCTAGCGCTTCGTCCCCTGGTGTTCCTCGCAGACAGTCTGAAGTCCACATACCGCCCAGGCTCCAACCTTCTCAACAGGATAACGTTTGCTTGACAGACCGAGTTGTATCTTGTGCAAGGCAGAGTTTCTATGCCGATGTCTAGACGACCCATTTGACCTGAATTGGAGAGATATTTTATCAAAGACTCTTTAACGATCGGATTAATTCAAGGAAGTGTGAGTGAGATGGTGATTTTACCGAGGATAGATCCAATTTAGTTAACATTAACGATAAAATGATTGAGTAGTTAAATAGACGGTTGCACTTACCAATACCATCATTTTAGTAAAAAGTTAACTTTTTGTTTTCTATTGAAAATTTTCATTTAAATTTTTTGTTTTAATTTACGTGTTAAAATTTGCCTTTTAATTTATTTATTTAGGAAATACAAGAAAGTAGGAATCCAGAAACAATTTGACCGATACACGCTGGATCTTTTCAATTTTAATTTCCACTTTCCTTGTATAATACATTAAATTAAAGATGTCGACATTGATGATGAATAGTACTGTAATTCCCTACCTATAAGCTCAAAATGCAGCGGATAATCGAAGTCCGGGTCAGACGCTCGGACGCGGTAGATGACGGAACCCACAGCCGCGTCCGCCGGCACGAGCACCAGCCGCATGAGCGTGGTCGGGTCGAACACCGGCTCGCCGCCGCGCGCCACCGCCACGAGCAGCGGGAGCACCACCAGCGACAGCAGGAACGTCATCCTGTAACAATGATATAGTTATTTAATCATGGGTTTGAATATATGACGAGTAGGTCATAGGCCGGTTCACTCTTCAAGCGAAGAGTGAACCGGTACTTACTAGGGAAGCGCGTACCATCTTACCACATCTTAGCTTTCCGTCCGGCGAGATTGTGGTCAAGCGCTTCCCTATCTACAGTCAGTATAAAAAAGGTACATAGTTTTCTAATAAATATGTAGATTATTGAAATATGATGGACTGATGGTAACTAACGCCTCCGTATAGGCCATTCTAGAACTATATCTGTCAATACCAAAAGGGGCCTATCTTCCTAGTTTCCTCTTCTTCTATAAAAAACCATCGAGAAGAACCACCAATTTGTCTTTGCTTTTGTTATTATTCTGTATCATCATTATTGGAAGTATCACAGGTTTCTCAAAATAAATTGGTTATTAAAATTTTCTTTTTAAGTTAAAGTGGAAATATTTCACAATATTTTAATCTTACAACGTGCAATATATAGTTGTAGTTCTGTTATAGTGTCCAATATCAGAAACATGCAATGAATTTATGGCTCAAGAATGTTTCCCTTCGTGAATTACCGTCTCGTTTAAATAAACGCAATACCTTACAAGAATTAAGTTTAAAATTGAACTATTGTGCTTAATAGGTGTAATTTTGCACAGAGCACTTATAAAAAATAGTATCACCATAAACTGCATTCCTCTCACTTGAGTTAGAGATAATTACGAGTCGTGTAAGTCTGCGTCTAATTCTGTATTCGGATGAAGTGAGCTTAAAATAATATTACACTTCTTAACGAGGTGCAAACATTTTTAGTGGGAAATAATTATACCATAACCAAGTTATTTAGTATATTAAATCTTATAAATGATTTATATTTTGTTATATTTACACGTTCTTGTATTTACTTATACGTAACGTCATTATAACATGGGGGCTGGGTGTTTGTTGTTGTACGAACGAATGCCTTTGTTGAGGTTTTCAGCGTAAATATGAAGTTTACACGCACTCTTATTTGCATTAATTACAGTGTGGTGATACATTTGTAAACTGTATTACTTTACCTTTAAATTAGTTTCAGTAATTGTCAAAACATGACGAATTTTTATTAGTTAAGAGCGGGAATAAAGAATACTTTCACCCCGTTTATATACGACCTTTGTGCACAGATAAAATTAAAAAAGTATAACAGCCAGGATCGAATTGTAAGATCGTTATTTAATGGTACGGGAGCTACCAACGTTTTAAAAAAAGTCATTTTAGTATAGTTGGGTTTTTGATATGCTGTTTCTCTTGCTATTTCGGTTAGAGTCCGGGCTGTCTGGCTGGCGGTAGTGGTTGCGTTTATTAGTGCGCATCTTATCTGCACAGGAAGATATACTTAACTTTAGTCATTTTTTAACGCGTAATTTTTAATCTTTTGCCTTTAGATAGATCCATCAGACATAATTTTTTTATTGCAAGACGTTTTATTCGTTGTTAAATGGGTGCCATACGCAATTTTTTATTTAAAATAATTAAAATGTCATCGAAATAAGTGAAATTACATCAACATGAGTCCGCTTAAAAGATAAGTAACTAATAATAACTTTATTACTTATATTATATTATCCTTTTTTAATACTTATATTAAATAATTAGTAAACTAATATTTTTAATAGATGCTTTCATATTTATTACACTTTTGGGTATTAATATGAATTTGATGATATGTATTTGGTTTTTATCAAGTTTACATTTAACGTCCTATTTGAGGTTCGTTGGGAAAAGGAGGCACCATGGTAGATTGTTGCAAAAAAATTGTAAATAGTAAAATGAATATTATATATAGTATAAGTAACACAGTGATTACTTATCCTTCACGGGGACTCATGTTGATGGAATTTCACTTATTTCGATGATATTTTAATTATTTTGAAATAAAAATTGCGTCTGGCACCTATTTAACAACGAAAAAAACGTCTTGCAATAAAAAATGTATGTCTGATGGATCTATCTAAAGGCAAAAGATTAAAAATTACGCGTTAAAAAATTACTTTAAATTAAGGATATTTTCCTGTGCAGATAAGATGCGCAATAATAAACGCAACCACTGCGGCCAGCCAGACAGCCCGGACTATAACCGAAATAGCAAGAGGAACAGCATATCAAAGAACCAACTATACTAAAATTCTCTCTTGTCAACGTTGCTACCTCCTATACGATAAATTAAGAATGAAATAGTGTCTATAGCTATCACTGAATGTTAACTTACATAAACACCATAAACTTGTTGGTACGAAAATTGAACATTGTTAGGAAACGACTGCTATTGTTCGCCAGCAAGACAACTACGCCTTATATTATAATATAAAATATATCCTCGTTTGCATGCATATCATAATGCTATCTAATGGATATTCCGTGTTTAAATGTACTGTTGTTATACCTTTTTAGCTCAATTATATTAGTTCTATTATAAATTATAAACAGGGTTTATTGACTGCGTTTAATCGTAATTTGAATATTTCAACTAATTTGTAATATTGCAGTCAATACAATACTAATAAATGTCTCTATTTATGATACAACATTTAATGACAATATATTAAATCACCTATTCGGTATAAGTCCAGTTTCTACATTTAATCTGACTGAGAATCGCTTTATAGGTAAGTATTAGTTAGTTTTAGTGCGACAATTTTACTTAATCCATGACAGTGACACACGTATAAAACACATGTTTTCATTATTCATTCCCTTCAATATTAAATGCCTACTTCATATTGATTATAAACATTCAAACCAAGCAGCTCTGCAATCGAACTAGCTTTTCATTGTAAGAATCACGCTCTAACCACCTCTAACCATGTTACTAAAGAGATCGTGAGCGTTACATTTCAGTCCTTAGTTTATATCAACGCTTACACCAATGTCATATATAACGAGAAAACTCATTACACTTTTATTGTTTTGCTCCTATTACAGTGAATGAACGTATAAGTCAAGTGATGAATGAGCATCGTGGCAGAGGTTGTGAGCGCGTGTCACGAAAATGACCTTTCTCAACACCGGCGCTAATTATAGTTCATTATTAATTTAAACGGGAGATTAAACTTTATGATAAATTAAATAGACAATCTATTATTAATTACGTCGTCATAATGATGCTTAGTTTTCAGATGGTATAATTTAATTTTGCGCTTGAAAACAAATCTAATGTGGTGTAAATATTTGTCAATTTTAGTTAAGAATTTGATAACTTTGAAGTGGGGTACAAAAAGCTAAGAGCAATCTACATATTCGTATATTTGTCGAATGATATTATATATCTAAAACGAACAAATAAAAAAACTTCTTACGATATAAATATTTTAATAGCATTTATTTAAGATTAACCAACTTAAAAGCAAACCAAATAAAGACAATAATTAATGCTGCAGATATTTTATAATCAAGCGATCAATACCAATACATACTGGCAAATGAAAGTTCGAACCAGCTTTCAGCATAGCAACACATTTTTTTACTGCGAATATGACATCATACAAGGCATTCGAAAAATGCCAACTTCACGATATCCCATACATGGAATGTGAGAAAAGGCGAACTAAGATTATAGTTATCTTAGATAACGAACGTGATCTATGCCGAAGGCGGTAAGCATAATAATATCCAGATTGTAAATCCCTGCAGTTTTATCTACTTCCCTGCCAATGTAGTTCACGAGTCGACTAACAAATTGTTTCGTGTAACTTTGGCAGTAGATTTGGTACGAATTTTATGCTTTCTGATTAGAATAATGTACAACTGGTTATTTTTATTATTCAATGCTCTTCTAGAATAACACTGTTTCTTTGAGAAACGCTAATATAAAGCGAAAATGTGTAAAAATAAACATTGTTTTTAATTGATAAAAGGACATCATAAGGGCAAAAAGTAAACGATATAATTTGAAGTAGCTATCGGCAAAAAATAATGATTGGCATGTGTCACATACTGTTAAAACAAGTATTGTTACAAATTATACAGGCTGATTACAAGGCTAGGCGTCAACCTCATATCAAGTGTAAAAATAACTTGTGACAATGGCCATCAATAAATTCATAATGGTACAGTTTTTATACTTTAATTTGTATGACATTATAAAAACGTGACAAAAACGGGATTTAGTTACAGATAATATAAACTAAATACAGGAACTGTACACATTTTATATATTCTGTAAAAAAATATTTTAATGTAGCGATTAAAATGTGCATCGTCTCTTAGTAAAATCCGCTGGTAACAGACTAACAGATGAACAAGTTCACTGGCACAAGAACGCGAAGTTCGCAACTCAGATAAACTCGTGCTCAAGATTTAATACCGGCTCTCTGTCTCTTTCTGTTCGTGTGTGATAGAACGAGATTTACAGCCCGCTACTTTTGATTTACAATGCCATCGGATGTTCTTTTCGAATAAGGGAGTCGGGCATTACGTCACTGCCTTGGTCGGTTTTTGTTCAATGGACAAGTTTGTTGTAACTTCATTTACCTTAATTCATTACCAACTTTTGTGTTCGATATCTATAAATTTAGCTGATTCTTCGCTTGATTATTATAACTCTAGCCTAGGATATATTTTGAATATAAATCAGCCGCGTACAATGCAAGGGATCAAACCACTGCATTACCGTTTCGATACTCTCTATTTATCTTACGTATAAACAAACAATAGAACCGCAGAGACGCATAACATTTCACAAAATTTATCTCGCAATAGCAATACGGATTGCTCTTTCAGCCCGCCACAACATCTACTTTCGCAAATTTGTCTGAACTTGATATTTATTGACTGTCAGAGTAAATCTTGACTGCGTTCATGATATGGGAGAATGACAAATAAAGTAGCTTGATAAATAATGCGTTTCAGGGAGTAAAATATTGTTCAGGGATGCGCAACCATACTTAATATATTACAAATATAAAGGAAGAGTTATATTATAAACATTTTTTAAATATATTGTCAATCATAAACTTTAAAAAATGAAAACGTACCTATTTTTTTAAGAATTTAGAGTAAGTTCACAAAAAGTTTCAATCATACAAACGTTACAAGATCTAAAATAATATTCCGAGACAGCTCCATATCATTCATAAGTACTTTCCTCATTTTAATACCATAACCATGAAATACATTTATATGATAAATACTTAACCTCCTTTCGCGTATTTGAAGACCGTAGTCTAGAAATCTTGGCGCCACAACCTTTACTAAAATATCCAAAGCCCTAATGCCAACAACGGCTTGGCCCTTAAATCTTATGGCGTGATTGCTACCGCCACGGTCGCACTATATAACGTCTATCGGTAACACCTCGATTTACCTAATTTCCAACTATTCCTAACTAGAAATGAAACTTATGCTTAAGGAAGTTTATTTGCATTTTCGGATTGGCGGTGCCTTGGAAATGTTTAGCTTATGAATTAAATAATGGTAAAGCCGTTTTGTAGTTAAGAAAGTAGCCTAATAATTGAGTTATAGTCAAATAGTTCAGCCGTGATAGTTATTTTATTTCAAAAGCTTTCAATGAAAACAATGTGGAAAGAATGAACAATATTTATAGTGAACGCAAATTGTACCTGCACTATTGATAAATTAGTTTAGAATTAAGAAATTAAAGCAATAAACAGCAAATTTGAATACAATTCCACGTTCTAATTGAGGTAAATAGGCAGGCATATCAAAATCGAAATATCGCATTCAAACATAAAGTGTGCATACGTTTAGCCAATTAGGCTTATTTAATGCCGACAGAAAAGCAATTACTGCCATTCGATCATTCGGAAAACCAAAGGAACGTAATTATAGGACTATTATCCTAACGTCCTGAACGAACCAACTCTTAAATCATCCAGGACTATTGTGCGCGTAAACATAAAGCGCTGTATTGGCGTTGCATGATATATGTCCTGTTATTTTTTGCAAAGCGCTAAATCGCTATAAGTGTAGAGATTGTTGGATCGTAGGACGTTAATGTGGATGCAGTCGTGACCATTTTTGTCTAGCGCATGTGTTTACAGCGAGATAGTGTTGGTGCACACTTCTCTAGTTTCAAGTGTATCTTATGCTTTAATATTTTAAGTTTTATCTTTTAATGTGTGATTCTTTAAATCAATTTTTTATCCACTTATAAGTATTTTAAAAGTTGTACATTAAATCCCTTCTGATTTTAGGATAGGTATTATCAACAGCTGTTAACGTTCAAGATTCTTCTTTATTCAATCTTTACTTCTCGTCGCGGCACTTGGATCTTTCTAATAGGTGGTATTAAACCAAAGTTATTGTTTAACATAGTCATATAATTTGATTTAGCACAACCTTTCAACACAAATATGACGAAATACACCACGAAGTTAACGTTAATAATAAATATAGAAAGTTTCTTCAATTGTAGCCTGCCTGGAGGCTCCGTGGATCGCAGAAATAGCCAAAGCACGATGTCGCAGTTAAGGCCTGTCCTCGTAAAGAGTCCGTTTTGGTCACGGCTTCCCATTACCATTACACTAAGTGTGACTATGTGAATGTGGGGATTGGCTGACCTTACGATAGCGTTTGAACCCGTGAACTGGACAGTTTATGATATAGGCTAATTAGATTTCGCCCAAATATTACTAAGAATATGAGATTTCGAAGTTTATCTGCATAAAATTTCTCGTAAAATCTCAGTCATTTTTATTCCTTCTTTTGTATAGTATCTTAACATGAGAGGTGTGTGACCGTGCTTTTAAACTTGAGTTTTATAGATTTTTGGTGGCTGTATGTCCTTTTACTGTGTTTTGGGTCGAAACATCATTTATATTACACCTATAATATCGTTTTATGTAATATTATAATTCGAAAATCTAACACCTATACACAATATGAGTCGTGCTGGTTGATCAATTTCAGATACGGGGTCACGCTTTGCTTGTGTAGGCCATAAAATTTTACTACTATTTTGATACATCATTCTTCTACGATGTATCAGGTGAGGAAACAGGTCGTAGATTTTATTCAGTGGATATTGATAAAAGTACTTTTTTATTTACTTATTGTACACAGTAACAGTCTTTTTATAAAATACTAGCTGCTCCGCGCGGTTTCACCCCCGTAGCTCCACTCCTGTTGGTCGTAGCGTGATGATACATAGCCTTTGGTGATGATACATAGCGTGATGATACATACATAGCCTAGGTCGTAGCGTGATGATACATAACCTTTCTCGATAAATGGGCTATCTAACAGCGAAAGAATTTTTCAAATCGGACCAGTAGTTCCCGAGATTAGCGCGTTCAAACAAACAAACAAACTTCAGCTTTATAATATTAGTATAGATTATACAAGAGCAGTTTATAAAACAGTATGTGTGTAAAATTTTATAATCCTCCGTACAAGTTTCACTTCACGTATGTTTGTTATACAAAGAATATATTATTAATATCAATAAATAAATTAATAACATTTTCACTGAAGTGAGAATTCAATTTCAATCGAGCTCTTATTAGCTCTGTACTTGTAAATCTGTAAAGTCCATTTCTAATATAATCCCATATTGGGTAGATTATTAAATCCCGGCTTAGAATAATTGAATGACATTTGAATATTCATGTTTCTTTTTATCACTTCACTATGAGAGAGATTAGATTTTAATCCATTTGGTATCAAATTTTTCTAAAATTATCTAATCTTATCTTTAAAATTTTAATTAGTTTTGATGATAATTTTACATTTTATCGGACTTGAATAAGTTATGTATCGAACCCACACGTATCGTACATAATGAAAAAGTAAGTTTAATCGTACATTTATCACAAAGATTAGTTTCTTAAAATACTTTTTGTAGAATAAGATAATAAGATAATTTTTAATATAGTATATTTATTTTTTGCATTCTTAAATATTAAGGCAAATATGCCATAATTAGATCCTGTGATAGGTACCTAATATCTATACAATATCTGAAAACAATTTCTGTACTGTAATAAATGCTAATGGGGTAATATTAAATTAAACATACAGCAGCAATAATGATGGTTTTAAAGACTCAAAATTATGGGTGCGAAAAGCAATCAGTGAAATAAATTGAATTACGCGAGTAAGTCGAATGGAGATGAGCTTTACATAATTGCTATTTAATTTTACTGAAGCTATGTTTAGAAATAACATATGTACAGCTTTTAATTTAGGAATATTATATTACTATTTTAATATAGGTATAACTCTTAATTTTCGACTATTATTGAAGTATGTTGTTATTTAACCGATCAATGTAATAGAACTCTATTTAAATTTATTTATTATGTGATAGATAACACAGGAATTTTTTTTGCTCAAATTTTTTGACTTTTTATAACAGTAAATGTGTAACAAAAAATTCGCAACATAGAAGAGCGAGTTGCACCTACATAATCGGCTTTATTTATGCACTATGTCACTTGTAAATCCGATATCAATTGGAGTGGAACGGACCCGCTGCTTATTGTCGAGTCCAGGTCAACCGCACCTTCCGAGTAAAAATAGCTATCGGTCAATAATATTGATTCTATATCTACGTTGAATGCGTATTATATTCTTGTGCCTTATTTTATATATTATATCTTTACCTACATCTGCGTCTTAAACTTAACAAATTATAAACCAAAATCTTCACGCTATCAATTCGTGAAAACTGGATGAAAATCGGTGTAGAAGTTTTTAAGTTCATCACGAACAGACCAACGCGGCGCAAGACTTTTCTAACATTCAAAGCAAATAGATTCTGCAAAGAAAGGCCAGCAATATTATTTTCGTGTTTCAGTATAATATACATTACGTACATAAAAACGATAGGAATAGTTTAATTTATAAATGCGAAAGTTTATCTGTTACGCTTTCGCAGACCTCTGAAGTCTGAACTGAATTGATGGGTATTGGGCACGGACGTAGCTGTGATCCGAAATTTAACCTGCGTTTTTTCTCACACGTTATTTCAATAGATAATAAGATCGATATATATATATATATATACATAAATAAGTTATTTATATATTATTTATATATATATATATATAAATATAAGTTATTTAAATATTTAGAAATATTTTAGTTGAAGTTACTATAGAATAAATTATTGACTAAATTAATGAAGTACACAGGAACATACCTCATACATACGCCTGCACCGTTAAATAGATTTATCGCAGCAGCTTCTTTACGTAAAATTTGCATAAACCCAAGAAAAGTGCTATCGACCGGTTTATTAATTACTTGAGAAATGTTTCCAACACTTTACCGTCTCTAGGTAACTAACGATAGCGTCATTTACAATTATTATTGTATTTCATGTACCGTTAGACAATTACACTGATATTCTATTACATAAGTACTTGGTGCTTACTAAGGCATAAATAAATAATGTTAAACCATTATAAAAGCAATTTGAAACTAACAATTTCTCAGTTTCTCTTACCCCGCGTTTGCTATTAATTCCCAAAGATAGTAATTACTCGATTAACCTAACTTCATTATCTTGAGATAATTCGCGAGATACGTATAAAATGGAGTAGCCACTAATCGAACAGATCTCGAGTGACTTATTAAGGTTTATTAACATGGTATATTCGACTCTTTGACCCCTATATGGTAGTATCGTGGCGCAATAAATCTCTACAAAAAGTAACTTTATAGCTGGGATCACGCGAACTAACCCCGCCTGACCCTAATACCTATTTAGTTACTCTTACTTATTTATCCGAGATGAAATGATAATATGATAACCTTGCAACCTTACGCATCTATAAGGCATAAAATTTCTATGAGCTTGTGGCTAGTACGTAATTAGTTAGATTCATAGATAACTTCAACTATACGAAATACCGCATACGAAGGTAGGTATTAATTTACATTAAAATTAAATCCGCAAGCTTTACATTATTCGCAACAAAACAAAACGGAACAGAACCAATTGTTAGCTTTACAAACGAGACAATATTGTACACGTCGATAGTAAATTTTAAGGTAATTGATTTCGATATAAATTTTACATTTCATAAATGAATTATGCAAATTATCTATACCAGCTGTAAAATAAAACAATGCTTGATACAGCGCTAAAGTTATGCAAAGCGATCATGAATGAAAAGGTTGATCAAGATTGTTTCAAAAAACTTTGTTTACGCCTTATGACGGAAAATAAATGACTATTTAAATCTGATACATATTACATTGCTTTTAACGTTAGTGTAAAAGGACTTTTGTGTTCCGATTCTGTTGATATATTAAGCAATGTAAACTGTTTTAAGCGACCGAATCAGTCACATGGTGTTTCTCGGAATTAGGAACGGGCGAAGTGGACTAAATAAAAGTAAATGAGAATTATGTAAATTAGCCTGGGTCGAGCCCGCAATCAACTATGATGGATCTAAATACAAATTTTTATAGCCTTGGAAAACGAAAAAAGAACGTAACGTAATCTCTGTGATATTATTTTTAATTAAGTGGTATTTGATTGCTTGTCATTGACGATATATAGATCATTTATTGGGCAATGTTAATCATCTCATATATCATTCGATTACATTTTTGTTTCGAATGATGAAATAACTAATGAACTATTACATTGTGCTCTAAATAAATCAAATCGATTATAATCGGAATCGATTTAGTATTTGCGTAGAGTTGGGAACGTTGACACTAAGACAGTGATTGGAACATTATAATTGTCGTGACTTGTTCCTGGGTTAGGTTCTATATGAATAAAATATTTCAGTTTTGAAATACTTCAATTGTATTAGTTATATTAGACATTAATCTTAGGGTTTAGCGTAACTATTCTTAAAAAGGAGCCTATTTTTAAAAAGGAGCTAAGGAACCATTATGCTTCCTTATCACAAGATTGATGAACCTTAACACTGTTTTGTAAGTATATGTATTATTTATGTATGTATGTATATTTATTGTATATATAATATGTATGTATATTTGTTGTATATATATTGTATATGTATGTATTGTATGTATATATTTATATGTAGTACTTTATATATTTGTATTAAAATTCAACTTTCAGTTGTGCACCACCTACTCCGTTTCTCTGCAGCTTTCCTTTGCTGTGGTTGTCTGGCAGAAATCGCTCGAAGCGATAAGACCGCCCTCTGTACTTGTTCTTTACTTTGCTGTATAATTGTTTTATCCTCTCTTTTTGTGTACAATAAAGAGTTTTTATTATTATTATTATTATTATTCCAAATACATACAAAAATTTTGTTTGTAAGAGGACGTTTTACGTTTACGATCATTTTAATTCTATTCTTTCCTATAAACAGTGATACAGTGAAAAATGGTACGATAAGATGTCTTTTTCATATTAGGGGAAAATAATCCATGTGAAAAGCAGTGAAATACAACTGCTCTATATTTCATGTAGAAGAGAAGATTGTTTTTTTCTAGATCTTTAAAGAGGAATAAGCATTGAAAAGAGAAGGTGACTATAGGTACAGTACTCCAAAATTAATAATGCGCATGCAGATCTTCGCTAATTGTCGTATTTCCAAAAACACCCGAATCATTGAATCGTAAGAGCCCTTAACAATGCACTTGCATTTTACACCTTGTTCAAAAGAAATAGAAGTCAATTTACGGTCATACACAATCAAAAACAATTCGGGCGGTAGGTGACGGTAGCCTGTTAGTCAAAAAACTCACAAATCCGTCAGTCGTCTTTAAATATTGGCGGTGACTGCACGTGTTCTCTCTGTGTGGAATTATATAGAGCTGCTATTACATACCCTTCTTCGTTTTGTTTTTAAAGGTGAATTGAATTAATCGATGAAATGATTATTTACACAGGTGATAGCAGTAGGGAAAGTGAAAATGAGAGAGAAGAGCATAATGAAAGTTCCGATGTATCTACAATGTCAGAAATAAAGATAATCCTGATTTTGATTGTGTTTTTTTATTTATTTGTAATTGTAATAATATTGTGGAATGATCAGTAGGTACTGTAAATACTTTTGAACTGAGATTTTAATGATTAGATTTCTATGATTTAAATGTAAACCTGTGTTTGAAAACCATATTTTTTACAATATAAATCTTGTGTTATTTTAACCTTCTTTTCTTCCATCATTACAGCAGTTTCAGTAAGACACTATAAAAGTACTATAAAATTTTCCAAGTAAATCAATCCAACAAAGATATATTCGCAATCGTGGGGTTATCCTCGCTATTTACTTACAAGGAATTATCTAAACAAAATCGTTACTTTCAAATCAATGTTAATCTCTTTTAGCACAAAAAACATAATTTTACTAAATTATGCAAGAAGAAAATGCATTTAACCACTCTATATACATATCGTCTTCGGACGCTCCGGGAATATGACAGTTGCCGAACAGAGGCGAAGATTTCTATGCGCATTATTACTTTTGGAGTACTGTATAGCTATGTACTATGTAGGCTATAAAAACAATCTTATATTAATTAAGTTTATCATATTTGTTACAAAGGACGTGTTACATTGTATACACAAACGTCAAGTCTGTCACGATTTTGATATGATCATATAATTGTCTTCAGCTCAGTAACCTCTTGTGTCAAGCCACATTCATACAAGTGGCTCTCGTTTTGAAATTACCATAAATTAAGTACACTGTTGATTTATAACTGAGAAAACCTTTGTCACTTATATTGGTGACATATAAGTGACAAAGGTTTTTTCTCAAAGGTGACATCATTTGTTATTTTAACTTAAATTTATCTTAGGTATACATTATAATAAATTGTTTGATTTAATTTAATTGTAAATCCTAGAGATTTGAAATTAATGCATCATTAATTTACTGTTTCAATGTTTAAAATTAATTATTATACACACGTACTTTTCTTTATTTCTTCGCATATGTACCGCATTTTTACACGAAATACCACAGACCAATTCGCTCAATTCATTATTTTCTAGTTACTTATAAATTCTTAAGTTTACCTCTTTACCTACGTCATCCTACGTGTTTTCATTGCATTAAATTTTCAATTAACAATTTTCAACACCATCCTCCAGCGAATATCCGTGCTGAATTTGGAAACGTTTTTACGAAATATTTTCATAGTATAAAGAGAGATACCGATGCGTAATAGACGTTAATAAATATAATCAATTAGAGATTTCTTTTGTTACGATTGTTAGCTTCAAGCAGACAGGCGATCATTTATAAATATGCACATGAACCACTTTCGCTGGTCACGTCTTTAGGTACTACGTAACGTGTGGTATGTTCCCCTTGATTAGCTCAATTTATTGTACACGAGCGAATCGACCTAGTTCGGCTATTAATATGTAATACTTTGAGTTTTGTAACACATTTAGGACTTCATAATCCGGGTATGGCTTTAGTAGAGCCATTTAGAAATGTTTACATTGTGCCAAGATTTAACTGAAGATTGTTACAATAAATTAAGAACTATAAAAAACGAATAAGTAAATGATCTAAACACTTACGCTCTTCAATGTATTGTGACTTGAATTCAAAAATTTATAACACAAATCCCAATAAAATAAACATAGAGTACTTAGAGACAAATCAAATAAACGTTGTTTAAAAATTAGCTACGTCATTAAAACTTTTATCTGTAGTTTATTTCTAATGCAAAAAGAGAAGAAACTCTTCATTTCGCGCGAAAGGCTTTCCCGTTAATGAGACGGTATGAAACCGACGTGTCACGCGGATTTTCCACCGATTACAGTGAAAATGTGCCACGGATATTTTCATGCTAGATTTTGGGCAAGTTTTTTGTTGGTGTGCTTTTGGAATATTTTTGAGAGAGAGAGTATATTTTTGAGAGTCATTTATCTGTGTTTATGTTGCAACTTTTAAAATCTCTTATTTACTGATTTCTTTAAAAAAGATCATTTATTTTACTTGTCATGTTGTTTCTAAATAGAGTAAGTTTATGATTGTAACTTCACAGTATGTAATTAGGTATTATTATTAGAATGTAGTCGTTAAAAACTGAAATGAAAACAACATGGAATGAGTTTTCTTTCTATGCCGTTATTTTTAATGAGGTTAATTACTTTTCAAGAAATCTATTCAAAAATTAAACATTTTGCAGGTTGAAAAAAATAAGTATTCATCATTTGATATTAAAATCATAAGAAAAATACAAGAAGAACACATATTCTGATTCGCATAGTATTGTCTCATATAATATGTAGGTATCATATAATATTATGATGGTAGTAAATTTTATATAACAAACAATAAGTGACCAAAAGCATAAGCCACATAGTTTCAAATTTGTTATTTTTATTACTAAGAAAAACTGATCATCTCGTAACACAACACTCAACTACGGTCTACGGTTCATTGTTTTATAAATAGGAACAATGCAAATCTTTGTGTTATTCTACTTACGTTTTTGTTTATCTAACGAATTATCTCATATAGCTGTAAATGTTAATGTTGTAATAAAGCTGAGCGTATAAGGCGTTGCTATTCGGTTGTGTAAACAGTTTGTTTAGCTGTTAATTATGCTTTTGTTAGAATTTTATAAAGCTTTTTAGGTTGTTTTAATTCGCCTGTATTCAAAGCAACCTTTTTGTTAGTTATGTTTGTTCAATGTTTACAATATAATAAATATAATATAAAGAACTGTTATGTATTTATTTTATTTAACACTTTTTATACATCAAAAAA
>CAJQZM010016956.1:0-14818 GCA_907164665.1 Colias nastes | reverse complement strand
ACACTTAGAATCGTGTTATTTGGGCCATGAACTTTTATAATTATAGTGTAAGTAGCTTGTTGTGAGTAGATTGTGTTGTTGTTTTCAGTGTGTCATTATTGTGAACAAAAGTTGTGTTTATGTATTAAGTAATCAGTATGAAATTATATGTTTTCTTTTTTAGTTTGTGTGCTTTCTGTTATGCATATTTATTTAGTGCGTCACATTATATACATTATATTATGCCGCGTCTGTCTATCTGTCTATCTATACTAATATTATAAAGCTGAAGAGTTTGTTTGTTTGTTTGTATGTTTGTTTGTTTGAACGTGCTAATCTCAGAAACTACTGGTCCGATTTGAAAAATTATTTCGGTGTTAGATAGCCCATTTATCGAGGAAGGTTATAGGCTATATATCATCACGCTAAGACCAACAGGAGCGGAGCAATGCGAAAATATTAATAAAATCGAAAAATAAATATAATAATATAATGATGTTTATTTATCCCAATTTCAATTCTGCCTTTATATTTTCTGTGTGTTCGTTCTAATTAATAACCAACTTTAACACGTACCTAATATATGCTTCAGGTAGGCTTTAAATTAGCCTACATAGTTCATAAAATGAGTTGATTCCCCACATAAAGTAATTATTTCACGCTCACGAAGTCCATTACCTATCATGAATACAACGAAATGTAACAATATACCTACATTTAAAAAACAAAAACGATTAAATAGGTCTATACAATAAATAGGTCTCCCTATTCTTCCATCAAACACTACACAATTCTAATAACAGGCTTTCAAACATCGTAAGAAATAATAACTCTATTATTAGGTACTAAATGATAGACGATATTACAGGGAAATCCAGTGTGGATAATAGTATAGTAATTATTTAAGGACTGTCCGTTTAGCGCCGTTTTGATTGGCTGTCAATGAAAAATTATGGGTTATTAGCATTGCTATATTAGTCTAGACAAAAGAGCCCCTGTACTATAATGTCTTAAATAAATAAATAAATATTTCAAACAATTTTTACACACGGCACGATCTGATCCCATACTAAGCGTTCGCTTGTGTTATGGAAACCAGATGGCTGATAAACATACATATATAATTTTAAATAAATACTTACATAAATAATTAACACCCAGACACAGAGCAAACATCTATGTTCATCACACAAATATTTGCCCCGGGTGGGAATTGAACCCACGACCTCTGGCTTGGAAGGCAGGGCCACAACCAACCAAGCCAACCGGTCAGTCAGTCAAAGCAGTTTTATTTCCAATGTGTGCAAGTGACAGCGCTATATAGGTCGTCTAGTGCCATCTCTTTCCCACGCTGGAAAAAATACTGCTTAACGACATCATGATAACACCTTTGTGTTCTAATACAAACTGGATGCATTTTAAATTATATATTTGTATTTTATTTGATTGATTTATTTGCAATGCCTTTGTTAGTGGTGTATCTTTTATGACTTATTTATTTATCTGTTTTCAACAGGAATCGAACCCAGAATCTAACTTATATCATACAAAAAAATATTGAGGCAATATAATATGAATAATTTACGCATAGATTTACCAAAACTATATTTTATCATCAAATTGCATAGCCCCAATTAATTTTGAAACTATCAAAATAATGACGAATCATAATTAACATTAATTAAGTATTAACTCGATAATTACGTAATCAGTTAATTTGTTTAAACAGAACTATTTTATTTATTAAAGGGACGAATTTTCAATCCATGGTAAAAATATTTTTTCCAATAAAGTATTATGTACAATAAAATAAAAATGTCACATGTAATAAAAGTTGTGCAAAAGAACACATTTTTGAAATTACGAATTTTTTTTATTTTTCTTTATACTGCGTTTAATCGTTACTTTCCACCCGCGGCTTCGCCCGCGAAATATAAGCAGACGCGCATAGTTACCGTTTCCGTGGGATTTCCGGTATAAAAACTGTCATATATCCTTTCACAAAGTATCTCTGTATCAAAATTTCATTAAAATCGGTTCATCGGTTGAGGCGTAAACCAGAGACAGACAGACTTTCATATTTTATAATATTCAGTTAGAATTTGACGAATAAGTTTTACCTATAATTTTTAATATCGCCTGTAAATAATATATTAAATTCGAATAGTTGCTAACGTATTTATCTCGAAAATAAACTTTTAATTAATCCAGGTGGATATAGTAATTACAAGTCTAGAAACAGGGTCTAAAATAACAACGTTTATCGTTCAATATATAATTCAAAGGCCCGTAGCTTTAAATTCAATTTTCCACGAGGCTTATATTCCTTTTGACGTACGATACAGAATAAACTATGAGCTGAGAATTGTTTTGAAAATGTTTATATTTATTTTTAAGAGGCCGCGGTATCGATTTTAGAGTGATTTTGACTTGTTTCTGTAATTCTTTAGGAGCTCGTTTAAAAAAACTAAATTAGTAACAATGTGTTATACTATCTTAAATTAAAGATTCATTCAATATCTAAAATGTGTTCGAGACAATTTATTGATTTTCATTGTCCAAATGTCCATTTTGTTTAATAGCCAATCCTGAGGCGTGTTTCAATTTTTTCGATGCGGAACGTTCGTGTCTTTGTAGTTTACACGATACTACACTAGACGATGATCGCATTCACGTCCAGCGCAATTTTATATATGGGCTCTTAAGTCTTAACCCATTTTGAAGGGTTTGAAATATCTTGTGATGGTTTATTGATTATTTTTTTTCTTTTTTTCTTAATACATTGATTACATAAAGCTCTTCGTTTATTTAACTTATTCATTTATTAAATTAAATAGTTGTGTGTGTGTATGTAAGTGTGTGTGTGTGTTTGTTTTAGATTACAAGTAAAGAGATCTTCTGTGACTGATTTAATGTTTATCGTGAAGTCAGTACTTTTGTTTGTAAATTCTTAGTTACTCTTACTGTACAACATTAATTCCAGCACGAAGAAAACATTATGATTTATGAAATGACTGTTATATTTTATTTTAATAAAAACTTACAATAAATTTCCATCTTAAATTTGTCCTTTGCCTGAAGGTTGCCTGGCAGAGATGGTTTTGAACCATAAGGCCGCCATTTGTACATTTTGAATGGTTTTGTTTTAATTTTATTTTATAGGACTGTTGTACAATATAGAGTAAATAAATAAATAAATAAAGTTTATTTTCCGCTACATTATTATAAATAAAAAATCAACCAAACAACCTTGTGTTAGATATTCATACAAAACATAAGAATTCATCAGAAAACAATACGTTTTAAAGTCTAGATATGTTCTAGGCATTATAAATTGTTTTATATTCAGGCCATCGCACAATACTCTATTGTAGACTGGATACAAATGCGAAAGAATTCTAGTTCATTTCAAAATATTTAAATAACTATTGTACAATATTTTCTATTTTCTATGTACTATTTCGTTATTGTAACCATCATTTTATTATTAGATATTCGACTTACAAGACTTTTAATATAATAAAAATCCCATCCAAATCGGGATGAAAACTATCCTATGTGTTAATCCGAGTTACCTTCTATTTGTGTGCCAAATTTCATGAAAATCGGTTCAGTTTTTGTGTGAAGGAGTAACAAACAAAGAAACATACGTACTTTCATATATACATATAATATAAGTAGGATGTTATATATTTTCTATGTGTGTCTTATATTATGTATAAAATGTATCGACTGCGAGGGAAATCGCCACCTTTACGACGCGGACGGCATGAATTTCACAAAGCCTTAGTTGATGTAGTGATGTGGTAATATCTTTTTATCATGTCGATAAATATATTAAGAACTACTATTTATCTAATTCCATTAGGCAAAGGCATAGAGAAATTTTTGATCACTTACAATAAAAACTAAAATTAAAAACTTAACTTACAGTTTTATTGTATTTTATTTTAAGATTGAACTCTCTATTCATAATACGTATTTTTTGTATTGAAAACCAAAAACGATAAAATTATATAACCAATTCAAGAAATGATTGTCTTAAAACATAAATCATATGTTAAGCATATAAGAAAATAGGGTTAAGCATATAATAAGTTAAGCATACATAATATAAAGAGTTCATGAATTCATATAATATGCTTTATAAAACAATTTCGTTTCTATATTTAAATCAAAACAACTCGACAACAAATCACACAGCTCATCTCATCTCTAACAAGGACTCATGAAAACTCATTCACAATTGCGTTGTAAATTTATCGATAAATCTCTATCGATATATCACATCACTATCGTAAGAAGCGCTTATTTCACGTGACATTACGCAACTGGACCTACACAATGGCTCGACCATCACTGACCGATTGGGCTAAGTTATAAGCTGATAGTCGTGACTCGTGGCTATAGTTTATGAATTAACCTACCTATTTATTTCCACTTCACTCGCATACTAAAAGCAGAAAATATATTTGAATATAAAAATGGGTTTCACCTTTCAAAAATATATTCGTTCTATTTATCTTATTTTTTAAATTCACAGTCTATTTTAATAAACCTTTTAAAAAGAAACTAGCATATTTCCAAAGCCTATACCTACTGATACTTCGTATGAAGTTGAAGATTTTGTTTGTTTGAACGCGCTAATTTCAAGAACTACGGCACTGATTTCATAAATTCTTTCACCATTGTACGTACGTAAACCACGTGTGGTATAAAAGCGCTAATAGGTTATATAAGAGAGCGAAGCCAGGATGGTAGTAGAAAATATATAAATAAAAAACGCTCCGCTTATAACTTGTACCACACAATGGTCGAGATTGCGACGATTACGAGTAGAATAGGTGATTTTTGCTAATAACGTACATTTCGGCGTGAAATACCTTTTATTTGAGACCCATTGATTAATTCCCATGTGTCTTGGGGGTCAGAAACTTGCTTAGTGAGAGGAAAATAATTAAAATGAATTAGTGTGAAAGTTCAGGAAGGTAAAGAAAATAAATTTTGAATTAAAAATTGATTAGTAAAATGTGAGAAATACTTATTATTATATCTTATAGGCTTGTGAAATATAAAATATTTTAACTGAAAATCCCTATGTGTAAACATTTATTATTAAACCTATTTATCGAGGAAGGCTATAGGCTATACATATAATATAATCACGCTAAGGCCAAAAGGAGCGAAGTAATGCGGGTAAAACCGCAGGGCACAGCTAGTTGTTTATAAAAGTACGAAAACCCCAAAATTCATCACGCACTGTAAACGCACTTTCGTAAACAATTCACGCGAATTTCAAACAAACTTGTTTACAAAACGCTTCAAAATCGTTTTGTTTCAACTCTATTTATCATTGAAATATAAAATGTGGCGAGATCTTTATGGTTTTGACAGAGCAAAAATGTTGTACAGAGTAGTGTGAAATAGAGAGTTTGTTCAAATTTATTAATATGTTGACATAGTGGTTAAATATTTTATTAATAAGACATTGTAGCATATCCTATATATAAACTCTTATTCTACTACGAAGCTATGTGATCGCTCTGTAGTAAAGGACAAATTTATTTATAATTTAATTGTTTTTCTAATGTGTCGATATTAAGCTATTGCATAGCTTCTATCGCGGGCCTTGAGCGCGGGGACCGAATCGAGAAATTCCGTAACGAAAAAACCTCACGCTCCCCACTCCGACGGGCAGTCCCCGAGTGCCACACGTCGTTTTTTTTTATTAATATGTTATGTTTGAATTGAATAGACCAATTACTAAAAAATATACCGGCCGAAATGAGAACCTCCTCCTTTTTTTTGAAGTCGGTTAACAACAAAACACACAATTAGGTACAAATTTATCTTAAACAGATATTTTTGCACAACACAAATCCTTGTACCAATAAAATATTTCCTTAAACTGTTAAGATGCCAATAAAAATCTAACCGATAGTCTTCACTAAGTAAAATGGCATTAAATTCAAACAGCAAGCGATTCCAACCGGCCATAACCACACAAATGCCTGGAACAAAACAAAGGAATAATAAAAAATACAACGTTGCGTCTGAATTTATTTACTCTGTGGCCGTTCCTTTTAGAACATAGTGTTCTTTCTTTCGCGAATATTTTCTCCGAATGCTCCTTGAAAGAGAAATAGAGTCAACATTCCTGAAGTGCTTTGTATATATTTTAATAGATACATTAATTGTTTGAGAGAATTGATAGCAGTGTAACGCAAACTATAGAAATTATAGATTATAAAAATAATTTTGATAAAAGCTAAGTTCGAGAAAAATTTAAATGACTTGTATGATATTATGAATATTGAGTAGGTAAGTGTATTGTTGCTTTGTTTATAAACCTCTACAGCTAGACTTCGACTGTTAGTTCATATTTTTACATTTTCTGCAAATCCTTGATCATCAGCTCATCGTTAAAAAAGTATCCTTTATAATATGATTTTTTTAAGTTTATTTTACTAACTCCTGCTACGAGTCTGGTTGATTCAATTTTGTTTACAATTACAAATTCAAATGAATAAAACAAACAAGTCAAATCCATACTAATATTATAAATGCGAAAGTAACTCTGTCTGTCTGTCTGTTACTCAATCACGCCTAAACTACTGAACCAATTTTCATGAAATTTGGTATGGAGATATTTTGATACCCGAGAAAGGACATAGGCTACTTTTTATCCCGGGAAAATGACGCAATCCCGGAAATCCCACGGGAACGGGAACTATGCGGGTTTTTCTTTGACTGCGCGGGAAAAGCCGCGGGCGAAAACCTAGTAAATAATAATTAAAATTCGATCAGTGATTCTTACTAGCTGCGCTCCGCGGTTTCACCCGCGTGGCTCCGCTCCTGTTAGTCTTAGCGTGATGATATATAGCCTATAGCCTTCCTCGATGAATGGGCTATCGAACACCGAAATAATTTTTCAAATCGGACCAGTAGTTCCTGACATTACCGCGTTCTAATAAACAAACTCTTCAGCTTTATAATAATTATTAGTATAGATTACTATTGTAACCACAGAATACATAATAGTAGCTAAACGCTAATTGTAACTAACTCAATATTTTTTATACTTCTTGCTTACTTGTAGTATATTTTTCTGTTTCGAGGTCTTGAAATAAATTCCTTTCAATTCTCCAAAAGTAAGTTCCAAGTGTATCTGGAGGGCGTGGTCGATGCATATTTACTGGCCAGAATCCAGTGTTCCGTTGCAGTGAGATATGGTCAGAGCTGGTGCCAATTTTTATAGATATTAGCACAGACTAATAATAATATACTACGTATATATTAGTGAATTCAATTCTTTATTTTGGTGTATGATTTGAGATTACAATGAAGAATTAAATGAAATTTGTGATAATGATAGCTTTTGTGTAAGTTTTTAGTGTAATAGGTATGCTTTAGTAGGTAATATGGAAAAATTTGTGTGGAATGTATAAAATAAGCATTGATAAAATATAACAATAGTAAGAAACAACATTATTTTTATTGACTATTCATTTAATTTTTAGTTTCTCTCTTGGTTTTTAAAGGTTATAAGATGATATCTCAACATATTTTTATGAATCCGTCTTTTTTTGTCTATATTCGTTTGTCCGGAGTTACCTTTGTAAAAACTGAACCAATTTCAACAAAACTTTTACTAAACGATAGCGGCATTTTTAAACGCATCCAAGTTTCATCAAGTGTCATATCATATCCTAAAATTTAACCAACATTAACATTACGTCCATTCGAAATAAGACACATTTTGCATTACACAATAAATTCAAAGGTACAGTTTACAGATAGGAGTATTTACGCTATTGGCTTGCCGCCAGGCTGCGCTTGTCTGAAACCGCTTAAACTCGTTTGTTACGGTTTGGAGAGATTTTTGAATACAAAAAATTCAAAACTAAATGCTTGTCGTTAAGTTAGTAGAAATAAATTTAAATTTATAAAGAATAGAAAAAATTCGATCACGAGGCGGGACTCGAACCCGCATCCTTTCGCGCCAAACCGGGACGCCTGACCAACTCGGCCACTCGTGACCCTGACGTGAGAAATAAATTGATTTAGTTGACATATTATCTACAAATAATCAACCGGTTGAACGGATCTTTCTGAATTTTAATATGGGATAATTATTTTAAACTAATCCAGTTTTATATTATGCTTTTCTTTACTTCGAATATCTTCGATTAAACAAATAATTATCGATGCAGTTTAACTTATTTCGCCTCGAATTTTTCAATCAATAGTATATAAGTCATACAAAACACTATCAATTCTTATTATTATTTAAGAAAGAAAAACCATTATTTTTTAATATAAAAGCCAAGTCATACCCAAGTAAAGTATCTTGTCAAAAACACAAAACCTCAAGCGGATCTGAAATTTCTTCACAAGAAAATCGATTCCACAATCGAGAAGTGTAGTTCTTAGAAAATGAGCTTTTTCATATTATTTATACACTATCTATAAACTTGGCTCTAACATGTAAAAAAAACTAATGAGATGATTTACGAAATGTAGCTTCCAATTTATGAAAGAATTATCAAAGTACCTAGTTTAAAGCTGAAGAGTTTTTCAGAAACTACTGGTTTTATTTGGAAAAATATTTCGCTGTTACATAGCCCATTCATCGAGGAAGGCTGTGGCTATAAGCTATATTATTATTTATTATCATCACGCTTAGACCAACAGGAGCGGAGCAATGCGTGTAAAATAGCAGGGCACTGCTTGTTTTCTATATAATATAACGGGACGAACTCACCAGAAAAATAGATTATTACCATATTATATTATTGATATTTTGCTATACATATATTAAGTTACATGACAGCCAAGTATCATCAAAATCCGTTCAGTAGTTTTTGCTTCAAACATCAACAAACATTTAACATACACACTTTTACGTTGATAATATTTAGGTTACATACAAGAAGGTTACAGAAATTCGTACAAATATATAGTTTAAAGCACAAAGTGCATATTGAGACAAGTGGTTCTTTGCCAAGATTTATGTCGTGGCACGCGATTATCTGTAGAAAGATACGACTTACGTATGACGTAAGAGCTAGTCTCATGTGTTTATTTATATTTTACAATGTATATGATTATAATAATAGATAGTGTCGTAATATTATGTTAAATGTAAAGATAACATTCTCATTTTATATCGGTCAGAATTTTAACTATAAATCTTGAAATTAAGCTTCTTCTATAGTATATTTAATTAAGCAGTATTGAAATAAAACTTTGTTAAAATGTTCATTACATTTAGTTCATTGTTATTATCACTTAAACCTTATTAATGAATAAGGTCTAAGTTAAACCAAAACTTCGCTTCTTAAGAATACAAGTATATTAACAAATCAATTCAATTAAACATTTATTAGTGTAATAAATATTCAATATAGCAATATTAAAAAAAAAAACTTGTCATGTACTTTATACGTATAAGAGATCTATTATTCTTGCAATGTACGATACAATGTAGTAAGCAAACCGATAATTTCCAAAATTATAATAAAAACAAAACAAATCAAGTGCATTTGTCATTCTATCCAAAAAAACGTCCCTCATCTGCCATTCTATCCGTAAAAAATTCACAACGCAGTGTAAAAATAAAAAAGTTGGAAACTAAAGCACTTAAAGTTTTACGTCGCCGGCTCCTAGACTAGCCTGGTGTCTTGCCAAATGTACACTTTTGCGACACATACCGTAAATAGATTATATCTTTCCTGTTATTGGTGATACAGTACCAGTTTATCATAACTTTTCATATTCAAAATGCGGGTAGTTTATTAATACTTTGGCAATTTATTTGCGCCTAATTTATGTTGTCAATGTTATACGAAATATTAAGAGAAGAATGATTTTATTGTAAGTTTGTTCGTACAGGATAAGTGTAAAATCTATATTACTGATTATAAATTTATAAATATTTTATAAAGAATGGAAAAATTATATTTATAAAGCATTTCAATGTCATAAAACCAAAAATATCAAATTTATATATTACTGATTCTCAAAAGTATTTCCATTGTACCTAAACAGATACATTATTTCTAGTGATGGGCCGAATGTGGATTGAACCGAATTCGAACTTCGGCCGAACATTCGGTACATGACAACGCCGAATTCGAACTTCGGCCGAAGTTCGGCCGAAGTTCGGCAGATCTTCCCGCCTTTTATTCAATGAGTCATTCATGTTATGATTACCTAACATTATGTATGATTAAAAATAAATAATTATTTCCTTTTCATAACTAATTCTGAATAATATAATATATAATATTATATTATTCAGAATATAATATAATATAATATAATAAATAATATAATTCCATTGACTTTGAATACTCAAGAAATAATAAAGTTTGTGACTTCATAATACATTTCACCTAACTAAACCTATAATTGAATAAATTATTTTAATTGAACATAATTATTATCGATGCTCATTCTCTCTCGCAAGGGATATCGGCGTGATATGTATGTATGCTGGTCCACCTACTACTATGACGATGATGTAACGAATTTCGGCCGAAGTTCGGTATTATGAACCGAATTTCGGCCGAATGACGAAATTCGGTTTAATGTGCCGAATTTCGGTTAAACCGAATGTGAAACGAACTTCGGCCCATCCCTAATTATTTCTCGATAAAGTTCAAACTAACTTTAGCCGTATCCCCGCGATTTCACCTGCGAATGAACCCGACGGAAAAGCAAGTAGGTATTTTTATACCTACCACCATTATAGTAAGGTTACGGCTAGCAAATATGAATGCCATTCCTGTTTTGTTTTGTTTTTATCACCCTGAACCCGGGCGAAACCAGGATAAGCGTCTAGTTTATTATAATTCGATTAATTATTTTACTTTCATAAAGGTAACATAGCAATAATAGCATATTGTGTTTCTCAATCGTACTGAAAACCGAAAGCCCCTTTAAATCGTCAGACTTTAAAAATACAAATACAAAGGATAATACTATTCAAATAGGATTCTCTGTATAATTCCTGAAGACATTCTTTTTCCTCTTAAGAAAAACCAAACAACGTTGCATAATTATGTCTCTGGCAGAGTTAAGTGTAGTCATCTCATTATAGCATCGAAATTTATATCGTACGATACGACCACGACACGATATTTTCAGATTTATCGTTCTTATAACTGATGAAATTTATACTGTCATTTTTATAATTTTAGAACTATGAATATGCATTTGTTTTATAAATATAAAAAAAGACGTGTGGCACTCGGGGACTGCCGCGGTAAAGCTATTGCATGCTATGCCTTCAAGCCACACCTCCGTGCCCGTCGGAGTGGGGAGCGTGAGGTTTTTCGTTACGGAATTTCTGGATTCGGTCCCCGCGCTCAAGGCCCGCGATAGAAGCTATGCAATAGCTTAAAAAAAATACGTGTGGCACTCGAGGACTGCCGCGGTAAAGCTATTGCATAGCATCGCATCGCTGTGCCGGTTGGAGTGGGGGGTGTTAGGTTTTTTCGTTACGGAATTTTTACATTCGGTCGCCGCGCTCATGGCCCGCGATAGAAGCTATGCAATAGCTTAATACAATTATTATCGCGACAATCATTCATTATAACACTTTATTATTTTCAATTCTTATATTTTAGAAGTCAGTAAATCGATTTTATCTTCGTTGAGTTCACTAAATACGATATTGTTGTATTAAAATAAATTTAAAGTCAATTTTATCTGAAAAGTTGTGAAACCGATTACAAACCTCAGGATAATTAAATTTTAATTTTAATTTGCATTTAAAGTGATTCCCTTTAGTGGTTTTGTGAATAGAAACCTTGTAAACATGATTGTACCGAAGATGCTAGAATTAATAACAGCTTTTCATGAATAAATTACCTTGTAATAAATATGCTAGAATATATTATCTTAAATTTAAAAGACAAACTTGTAAATTGATTGTGAGCCCTCTATTTAAAACTTAATAAACTTATAATTCAAAATACAAACATAATAATAGGTCTATTACAATATCGTGCAACAATCAATTAGAAAAATTAAACACATTAACATAATTTTCCTTCTCCAACTAATAATTTACAATTAATTACATGCATATGTTTAGCATGACTTAAACAAGCCGATTATAACCAGACGCTCATTACCGTGTTAACACCACACGATAAAACGTAACGACACGACTGATCGTGACATGTAAATGGCACGTAAACGGGTAACGATCGGAATCGGAATCATTTCCATAAATAACAAGATACTTGAGCGGTTAACGACATTTTTAACGTTTTTAACGATTCATCTCGTTATCTTCGTTATTAGGATTACCTGAGGGTGGTTTTTTATGTAAAAAAACTCTTCCAGTAGGGTGCGTTTATAAGCTTTTACGTAAACATTTGGCTGCCATTTTGTATTAGTATAAAGGGAAAACTCGTATGTTGTAATGAGCATTTATAAGCTGTTTTATTTCAAAGGGGGTTATAGCTGTTTCTGATATATTACGAAAGCTTGCTAACAGATAAATTAACTAATTACAATCACATAGGTACATACGTTTAGTATAAATATAAGTATGAGTTCAAAAAAATAAATTTAATAGCGTTGATCTGATTGTTCTTCTTTCGTGTATAATGTGGCTAATTTAATAATATTATTTAAGGTGGATGTTCCGCCCGTCCCTCCATACATTTTTGATGACGTCTAAACACTTAACACAGACACTATTTCTTTAAAACTAATCATTTTATCACTTCTCTACAATGAAATGTGTCCGCGTTCGACCTTTTTAATCAATAACTTACATTATTTACTTAGAAAAACAACAGTGAAATACCGGCAAAATTTGACACTTCTACAGTAGTGTGCGTGACTTTTGCCAAGCGAAACACGACATAAAGCACGACATCTAGCGCATAGACTATATACTTATTACAGATCTAGCGCGTCAATGTCTAAACGAAAGGCGATGTTTAGACATTGACGCGCTAGATGTCGTGCATTCGCGTTCGTTATCTTATACATAATGAGCATAATTCTAATAAATCAAAGTTCTGTGTAAAAATTGAGTAATTTCATTTCCAATCGTTCAAAGAAAATAACAATAAAATAAAATAAAACGAATGACCTTAGAAACTATGTTTTTTTTTGTAAACAATTTATTACTCATTATTGTTCGTCCGTCGTAGGTCTGTAAACTGTATTGTACACTGAAGGTAAATGGTACTGTAGGTACTTTAGTTCGGCGTCGTCGTCGGCTTGATATAAAATTACATTCTTGATTTCATTGACACGCGCTATGATTTGCGCGCGGAATTTCTTGTGTTGTGAATTTATTTTTGTATGCTATGCATTTTAATTGATTCAAATTGCAATATTTCTCTAGTATGCATTTGAGACTATATTGTAAATTGTAATAATTGATCGTGGGTATAGTAATTAATTATTCTAATAACGCAATTAGTAATATATGTATTTTCGGTGGGATTCAAAACAAAAAATTGGCCCGTGATTTTTATGAAATTTCACCACATTGCAAATCACATCAATCATAGTTCATACACATGTATGACGAAAGTGATTAGTATTGTGGCTAACATTGACTCATCAGTTCATCACTGAAACCAGTGATAAATCAGTACCTATATCATATTGTGTTTGAATATTTTTAAACAATGATATAAGTATACAATTATTATAAATCGGTAAACTATCAAAGTAATCACAAACTTGCAAACATTGGTAAAATGTCCAGTAGTTTATGAGCCTATTCATTACAATCAAACAAACAAACAAAGTTTTCCTCTTTATAATATTAGTGTAGACAAACACTATGAATACGATCACGAATGCAAATTCGGGGATTTTCTAATTATTGCTAAATAATAATTGAATTCGTTTTGAAATACTCAATAATTTTTAGTGTATAAATAGACATTTATAATGTGGTGCTCATTTTTTTTGTACTGCTAACGCTATTGTAGGTACCTATTTTCGTTGTTTTATTTCAAGTGAACACGGCCATACAATTTTGTCACGAGCCGCCTATGATTGTAGGTACTTTTGTTAGGCTCCTTCGTCGTCCGCGTCGGCTCGAAAGTTCTTGATTTCCTTTTGATTTCATTGTCACGCGCTATGATTTGCGCGCGGATTTTCTTGTGTTGTGAATTTATTTTTGTATTATTATTATTTTTTATTTTTTTTATTTTATTGATTCAAATAAAATATTTCACTAGTATGATGCATTTGAGACTATATTGTATTATGTATAATTTATCGTAGGTATAGTTATTCTTATAACGCAGTTATATTTTCGGTGGGACAATTTGACCCGTGATTTTTCTGAAATATCACCACGTTGCAAATCACATCAATCATACACACGTATGACGAAAGTATAGTGGCTAACATTGACTCATCAGTTCATCACTGAAACCAGTGATAAATCAGTATATCATATTTTATTGTGTTTGAATATTTTTTAAACAACGATATATACAATATTATTATAAATCGGTAAACTACCAAAGTACTTCCGAATTTTCAGACAGACAAACAAGTAGTTTGTTTTATCAAAGTAGGTATCAGTAATTAGTATACCTACTCTACTCCGTTCACGTCACGCGTCGCGTCGCCGCGGCCGAAATCAACAAGTCAAATGATTTTTGTTCTAATTGTATTTTGGTAGTAGTTTGTTTAGAATTTACATATTATCCATTGTAGGTATATTTTTTATTTTGTATTTGCTGTAAAATCAAAAAGTGAAAAACTTCATTAGCAAAAATCAAAACCATAATATTATGTTTACCTACTATATTTTACTAAAAGTCGAGTGCGTCGAAATCGTAAA